>OX376699.1:38037936-38299524 GCA_947389925.1 Coelopa pilipes | reverse complement strand
GGGAAGTGGGTGAAGGGGGTGGAAGAAGACGAAGAAGAAGCGCCCAAAAAAGGACGAACCCACAGTGAAGACGAGGGCTAAAAACAGACACGAATGAAAATTTATGGCGAATCGATTTTCGGGCCCACCTCGTTAATGGCTTTCTTGTGGCTGCTCCTGTTGTTGTTGTTGTGGGTCCTCCTACTCTCCGTGACCTTCGCTGCATGCATTTTCTCTTCGCACCAACGCAAAAAGGCATCAACGAAGTAGGCTGGCGATAACCTTGAACATTCGATGCCGGATTTCGTGGCGAAAAAGGATAACGAAGGATTTCGCATTAATTGAAAGCCTAAGTGGATTCCCTGCTCCCTCGTCCTCCCTCGCTCTCCCTTTCTATCACTTTTTCTCCCTCCCTCTCCGGATCGCCTTCATTTCGGAGCAACCAGTGTGGGGTGGGATCGGGAGGATTCGCTGGGCTGACGTCAGTGCGAGCAGAGTGCGGAATGAAGTGAATCGGTAGAGAGGGAGCGAGTGACGAGGGAGATAGAGAGGGAGAGAGAGAGGGAGAGAGAGAGAGAGATAGGGGGAGAGAGGCAGTGAATCCCAAGATTGTGAAAAAGAAGAAAAAAATTCTCGCATTACCTTTTCTCGAAATTCATATAAACTGCGCATTTAATGGCAAACAAAAGGATTTCCATTTTTTGGGATGTCAAAATTTTACATTGAAGTTGAAATTTAAAACTTTTGAAGAAAATTAATTATTAAAATTCTGATTACTTTTTATAACGCAAATTGAGCTGAAATCTTCAGAGAATTTTTCTAGCAATTTTGGAAATGTTGCAAAGAAATATTGACATAGACAAATTGTGGATTTCTAATTTTCGAAAAATTATCAATATTTGAAGTGAATTAAAAAATACTCCAAAATAAATAAAATTACAAAATACAAAACAAAGAATTACTTGAGTATAAAATTAATAAAATGAATCCAAAAATAATACAAAAAAATGTACCGAAAATGGAAGAAATAGGTAATAATAATATAATAAAAATAAAATAAAAACAAAGAAAACAAATAGAAAATAAAATGTAAGAGCCTTCAAAAATCAAATATCAAATCAATAGGAAAACACTACACTAATATTCTCAACAACAAAAACATCCTCATCCACACTACAACTACAACAACAACAACAACTTCGAGCAGCAGCTGAAGACGAAAGTTGGAGAACTTTTTGGCGTGCGAATTGTTTGAATGTCGACAGATCAGATCCATATTTTATGCGAATCCTCAGCTGGCTCGTCCTCTCTCTCCCTCTCACTCACTCGCTGCCCTCCTCCAGCCGTCGCCATGACCCGAACAAGGAGCGGGGAAAGAGAGAGAGGCAGAGGAAAAACTCTCTTATCTGCATCGACAACGGTAACGACACGGAACGGAACGGAACGCAATGGAATGGAACGGGGCGACATCGTGAATGATTGATGGATGGATTGACCGATGGAGGGGGTCCGGCGGGAGGGAGGGAGGTCGTTTGTCGAGGGTTCCCGAGGCGGACAAAAGAAGGAGGAAGAAAGAGAGAGAGAGAGAGAGAGAGAGAGAAAGAGGAAATTGCATCAAGGTTTCCGCAGGGCGCTGCATCGATGATGTTGTTGTAGTCAAAGTGAATGTAGTTGATGATGATGTTGCTGCCTTTGCGTTGTCTGTTGTTGTTGTTGTTGTTGTTGCCGATCGAAAGCTCTTAAACGCCGACAACAAATGGCTGCCATTGCGAAGTGACGAAGTTCGAGCGGAGACACGACGTGGTCGACCGGGGGACGCAGACGGCGGGGGCCAAGCGAGCGACGCCGGACTGTGGTCGGCCGGGGTGAGCAGAAGAGGTGCCAGCGGGAGGGGGAGCGAACGAGAAAGAAGAATTGAGAAATAGTAGTAAAAATAACAGAGGAGGTTTTGAGGTCGCCAGAGGTTTAAATAGAGAAACCAGAGCGCCACAAAGGATCAAAAAATATAAAAGCGCATTACATTTAATATAAACAAAACTAAATCAATAGGAGCAAATAATATTTAATTAATTAAATATTCAATTACGAACTAAATCTACTGAAAAAATTAAATATAAAATATAAATGAAGACTTGATTGAAATTAATTGCATAAAAAATAAAAAAATTTAAATCAAAAAAAAAATACAGTTAATATAATTTAAATTTGAACCCTTTGATACCCTTTGTATCATTGAAATAATTCAGAAAACTTACGAAAATAAGAAAATTCAGAAAAAAATTGAAAATAGCATTATTAAAAGAAAATGAAGAAAGAGAAATGAAGAACTGTTGAAATACGAAAATAATCGAGAAAACAATCAAATATAAAGAGTTATATTAAAAATGAAGAAAATGAAGAAAATTACCCATTAATTACGGTTGTAATAAATAAGGCAATAATAGAAAATATTAAGTACCAAAACTTAATCGCAGCCCGTAGACTGGAAATTACATATCCTGAATTGAAATAAAATGAAATAACGGACAGTTCAAGGAGCGATTCCTGAACCGATCTCAATGAATGAAAGCCGTACCTGGGCTCACTCAAATAATCAAAAATAATCACATACATTATCACGTGACGAACGGGGCGACCAGCGTGAGAAAATCACAGGCCACAGGCATCGATCGACGTCCCTGTGCCGAAGGACGAACTTTAAAAATTCATTCCGAATGGAAATGGAAGACCATAAAAAATGCACAGCAATTGCAACAACAACAACACGACAGTCATCGTCATGGTCCGACGTTCGCCGTTCGCCAATCGCCGTTCACCGTCCGTCGATTCGTCCTCAATTTCTCGGAATCGCATGCGACGACAGGCGAAGGTCCTGCAAGGTCCTTGCTTCTGGCCGGCCATCATCATTTGCCTGCCATCGATAGCGAGTGCGGTTTGTTTTGTCTGCGAGCGGTTTTCGCCCCGTCTCCCTCACTCGGCTTTTACTTTCTTCTCTCCTTGCATTTAATTGACGCAAGTCTCGGTTTGCCCCAGAAACAAAGGAACAAGAGCAAGAAGAAATATTCACAAATACGTCATTTAATTGTCTGCGGCTTTATTTTGACCGACTGACTGCCTTCCGTTTCTGACTTCGGGCTTTCATCCGTCTCTCGGCCCTTCCGCTGGCGCCCACTTGTCTCGACAATTATCCTTTAACGGCCCGCCATCGAGCCAGGGCGTGGCCAGCGAAGCCACCAGCGACGATCAAGGGCCGAAGGAGGAGAAGAAATTCTGAGACCGAGGCTGAGGAATTCTGGAAGGAAATGTGTGCAAGTGTTCGTGTGGAATCCCTTTTGCGCCGCATTCCGGCGACTTCCGGCTGGTCGCTCGATGTGTTTTTTTTTTTTGTTTTGTTTTTCACCCCCTTCTGAACCGGAAGTTCCGTTGGCGCCGTATGAATTATGAACGTCGTGTGCGAGAAATGTCCTTGAGCAGAATTCTTTCTTCTTCTTCTTTTCACATTCGTTTTATGAATTCACATAATAAACTCACATTTCAGAGATTTCGCACGACATGTGAGAGCGGTTTCTTAGTTTTCTTCCTTTTCTTCCTGCTTTATTTTATTCTGCATTTTCATCCAACTTCCTTCTTTTTCCTTCCTTCATTATTTTCCCCCCTTTTTCTTGCACTCCCTTCGCATTTTCCTTCCTTTCTTCACCTCGAAATCCAACCGCTTGAGTGTGTTTTCGTCGTTCTCGCTCCCTCTCGCCAGCCAGCCGTCGCACAGTGGACGACGTGTTACCAATTTGCATGCAAATCGTCTGCCAACGCCATCTCTCCTCCCCCCCCCCCTCTCCCAGCCACGCCCCGTCGTCCGCTCGCGTGAGGGCGCGGCAACAAAAACGTTGCTCTTACGGTTTTGCATATTTTAATTTTCCCGTGGTGGACGCGACGACGGCAACGGCAACGGCGACGACGACGATGACCACAATGCCATTGTTGTTGTTGTGCTCCTAGTTGTGGTAGTAGTTGTTGTTGTAGTAGTAGTAGTTGTAGTACTAGTCGTAGTCGTTTTTGTTGTTCCCATTGTTGTTATGGTCAGCCATTTCAATTACTCCGCAGACAAGTGCAATTTTCGTCGCGACGTGCGGGTCGCGCCGGTCCGTCCCGCGAGAGCGAAAGAGAGTCACGAGCGAGGGCGATCCAGACAGAGAGGGAGAGGGAGTGAGGGAGACATAAAAACACAGACAAACACATTGGTGGGAAGAGTGATAGAGAGGGAAAAATTGGCAGCCTTCGTCGATTGAAAATCGTGGTAGGCGAAGGTTTCGAATCTGGGTTTCTCGAGATTCGGCTGGAGGACGTTTGAATTCTGGGAAATAGCATTTGGAATCCAAATTCTTTCAGATCAAACATTTTTATGCAGATCAAATTATAATTCAAAAAGCGGATTCGTCTGCATTTTATTTAAGAATTGTTTGTAAAATGAAACAAAAGCTTTTGATCAACCCAAGGAAATTAAGAAAATATTATTTTTTAAAAATATTTTCAAATGTTTTTATTTATATTTTGAATATTGTATTTGTATATTTTGAATTATTTGAATGAATCCCTTGAGTCAATTTTTGGAGCAAATAATTGGATCCGTTTCTGAATTTTGTATTTTTTTTTAGTAAGTTTTTTCAATGGCACATTTTTGATAAAGAGAGTTTTTGTTTTTTAATTAGTCTTAGCATGAATGCTTTAAGTCTTCTCTCGAAACACGACCGACCGCGCAGAATTGAACCCAATCTGGGACCGATTCAACGGCCCCGACATCGAGGCGCGAACGTGTTTTTCTCCTCTCGTCCTTGGCCACCATGGGAGCAGAGGGGTGGGGGGCGACGAGGTTGCCTCTGGGCCAAAATAGCGATTTATTTTGGAGCGAAACCAAAGGCCGAGGAGCAATTAATCATCTTCGGCGAGCCGAGCCCTGCGCCGCTGACCCGGGTTTTCTTCGCGGGCCCGATGTGGTGGAGGGAGAGGGAGGGAGAGGGAGTGAGAGAGAGCGGTATATGGAGAGTGAGTGAGAGAAGACGCTGCTAGTGCCAAGAATAAACAAACAACAACAACAACAGGAGCTGCTACCCCGAGCACTTCCAAAAGGGATTAAAAGCGAATTCGGAGCTCGTTTGGTTAATGAGTTGTCAACTTTTTTGCGGAATAATTTGTGTTTTGTTTTCTCTGTCGTCGTCGTCATCGTCGACTTCTGCTTCTTTATTTATTATGTGTGGCGATGCTTGTTGTTGTTGTGATTGTTAGTGGCGGTGTTTTTTTTTAATTTGAAAGTATTATTTTATTGACTCTTATTTGTTTCAATAAATGTTACTGATATTTGTTTATACAATTTGTTATATTTTTTATTAGTTTTCAATACATTTTTTTTTTCGCTTTTAAATATTTTATATACTTGTTCTCATTTGTAATATGTTTGTTTTGTTATTTTTATATATTCTATTTTATTTTGTTATTTTCATCATTATTGTCACAAATATTATTTTTATTTTTATCACAATTATTATTATACATTTTTGCCTATACATTAGTTTACATGTTGTTATAGATTTTATTATATTTATTTTGATTTATTTACTTTTATATTATTCACTACTCTATAAATAACATATTTATACTTATATATTTGAAACATTTTTTAATCTAATTATATATTTCATGTGTTTGAGTTTTATGGTTTTCAATTTCTTTATTCGATACATATATATATTTTTATATATTTTGTATTTAATTGTGATTTCTGTGGTTACTCCTATTTTTTTCATAATTCTTTTTTCTTTGATTATTTTGCGGCGATTATTTATGTTATTTTAGTATTTCTATTTCTGCCGGTCAAACGACGAAAACAAAGCAAAACAAAACAGAGCGGGAAAACAAAAGCTCCTCCTCTCTCTCTCTCTCTCTGTCCCGCTCCTTGTCACCCAAATGAACTTTGCGAAGCTTCCGCGCCCTCGCCGACCTACTCAAGCGGAAAAATTGAACACGAAGAAATATGACAAAAATTAAATAACAAAAATAAAAAATATGCGAAAATACTCGAGGGTCTGTGACGTCTCCACGAGAACGATGACGTCAACGAGAGCTAGAGCGAGAGCGAGATTTCCTCAGTCTGCAGCCTCGAGTTTTCGCCTTGGTTATTTTTGTCGCCTTAGCCGAGTGTTTTTGTTTCGTATTATTTTTTGTTGTGTTTGTTCAAGTTTACGGCAATGTTTTGTGATCTTCAGAAACTCGTGAACAACAACAACTACATCGACAACAACAAATGGGAAAATTTGTCAAATCTTCAGATTGGTTTTTACAGCTGTTATTGAGGCTCTTAATCGCCCTAATAGTTCCATCAAAGGCGAGTCAGAGGTTTGGCGAGAACGAGAGAAAGAAAGGGTAGGAAGGAAGTCAGAAAATGAAAACTTTGAGAAGTGTTTTGTATATAGAACCTTAAACTGTCAGTCAAAAATTGATTCTTCTCAATCTACTTTATCTTGATCATAAAAAACCGTCCGTAGTTATTCCTTCATATTTTTTATTTAATTTTTTGTTTGAAATATCTTATTATTTCTTTTTTCTATTTTTTTGTATTTCCCTCGGATCCCACCCGTGAATATTCCTGGAACAAGGACCCTCTGCCCATCCCCAAATAGGACGTTCTCCGGCCAACGGGTTCGCCTTTGCTCGGAAGGCACCTTCATCCATTTCATGGCTAATTCAAACTCCGAATCCAATTCCCCATTCTAACAACAAGTGCATTTTCTCATTTCCTGCTCCACTCGTTTCTCTTTAGCCTCGTTAGCTCCTCCCTCCACCCTCCGCACTCTTCATTTCTTCGTTTCCTCCTCCCCCGTCGTCTCTTTGGGGAAGCTCGACGTCCTTGAACCCCGGGCAAGAGCAAAAACGAGCGAAGCCGGGTCAACCAAATGGATCCAAAATAATCAAGTCACTATGTTCGCTCTCACCATCTCTCCCCCGCCCCACAAATACACACACCATCTCCTTCTCTCCCTACCTCCTCTGTGGCTTTTCATTTGCCGGAGTCGTTCGTGGGGAATCTTCGAGTAGCCGAGCGTCAAAGGAAGCAAATTGACGGAGAGGATAAACAAAGGATACGAGCTCGCAACGATGTGGGGGTGGCCAACAACAACAACAACAACAACAATTATAACAACAACAACAACAAGAAACTAACAACAACTGACAACAACACAACGCCACCAACAACGACAGCAGCAACAAGAGCCAGAACTACAAAAGTCAATAAAACTGAAAGGGAGACGGCCAGGGAGAGGGGGAGAATAAGAGAGAGGGAGAGAAAAAAAATGAGAAGAGAGAGCACAACACGGGAGTGGAAAAAAACCAAACACAAAAAGTGGAGAAGGAAAAACTGGGTTTGGCTGACAATTAAAATGGAATTCGAGGAAGCACTCGGTGACAGAGCAGACGAGGAAGAGTGGATGAGAGAAGGAGAGGAGAAGGGGCAGAGGGGGAGGGGAAGAACGAAAAGAAAATCCGCAGCATGAATTTAGGCGCCGAGCTTTTAGCATTCTAGTGTTCCCACCGTTATTTTTCCGCTTTCCCCTTCAATGGAGATCCCGAGCAAATATGCTGATTGTGACATGCTTTCAGAGGCTCAGCCTTAGAATACGAGATCGATAAACGAGCGACAAGCGCGGGAACTCGAACTGAAAAGAGACCAGGGAATGCCGAGCATAATTTCCGGCCCCATTTCTCTGTAATTCGCCCTCCACCACCGCACAAATCCAGCTGGCATATTTTCCAAACAGAGCTTTTGCAAGCGGGTTTTCGTGTTGTGCTTTTTTCTCCCTTCCTCCCTCCATCTTCCCTCCATCCCTGCCTCTTGCTTTGCTCCTTCTCGGATGCCTCGCCAAGGTGATCTCCCAAATTCCCCTCCACTCGTTTCGTCCTCGTTCGCCTAATGCCTTCGTCCTGCTCGCAAAAAAAACACCAGCTACAACAACGCCAGGAACAACAACAACTACACCAAAAAGGTCAACCTCAACTGGTGCCGCTCCACCGGAAACGAGTCAAGGCTGGTCCAGCTGGAGCTGGGGTCGGTTCTCGAATCCGGTTTCCGGGCAGTCGGACGAGCTCGAGGCGTGTCTGCTCGGGCTGGGTGGGGTCGCTGGGGATCCATGAGAGACTGGCGAAGACAGAGATGCAGGAAGTATTTTGTTCCTCTCTCACTTGTTCGCTGATTCAAAAACAATTTGTTGCATTTCTCGGCTATTGATTTTCCAGTAAACAACAATGGAGTTGTAGAGGCAAATGGAGTAAGTGAAACGGAAAAAGGTCAAAAATATTTAAAAAAAAAAGTCTAAAAACAAGGGTTTCTAATAAAGCAAAGAGCTAACTATAATGGAAAAAAATCAAACCTGAAATTTATTCTGATTAAGTTTGAAACAAATGTCTAAAACAATTCAAAACCTCTGCTTGGAAATCAAAAAATTCCCCATGCTCCTAAAAACATGCAGTTATTTTAGTTTTAATTTAATTTAATATTGAATCCTACTTCAACATTTTTTTAACATCGATATTGGCATTCAGTTAATTCCCAAATCTACTCAGCTTTAATTAAAAACTGTTTCCATTTTCTTTTCATCACCTCGTGTTTGGCTTTTAGTGTTAATTAATAATTTGCGGCGCTCCTAAAAGTATGCAACATTATCGCGTCCTCCCGCTCCGCACCAGTCATTTTTCCGCAATAATCTGTAATCGATATTTCTAAGCACGTTGCCTGTCCGGCCCTCTGTCCGTCCGTCCGCCCGTTTGTCTGTCTGTTCTCCTGTTTTTTATGGCCATGTTTCTTTTTTTACATTTCAACTTGTATTTCATTTTTCCACCGTTGGCTGTAGTTGATGGATTTCATTATTTTTCTGTTTTTTTTCTGTTGTGTTCTTACGCTCTGTTTTTCTATACTAGCTTTTGATCTATTTATTTTTTTCCGTTTTTTTATTAACTTTTCTGTTCTCTATTTGTTCTATTTTTCTGTCATATTTTGTGTTCTATTGTAAATGTTGTTTTTTTCCATTTTGTCCTATTTTATATGTCCTTTATTCTGTTCTATCTGTTGTATACTTTGTTTTTGTGTTCTTGTTCGTTCTATTATTTTGTATTCCCTCCCTCTCAGCCACTTGAGGTTCTTCCCTTCGTTTAGTTTGTGCCATGTCTGCCCCCTGTCATTGTTTTTGTTGTTGCATATGGATTTTACATGAGTCTCCTTCGCAGTGCTTCTGGAGCAAATGTGTGTGTGTGTGTTTGGTTGTGTGCCCGAGCTCATTTGCCATTTTTTACACTTGTCGATGAAGGATAATGCTGCAGGATACTTTTTACCAAATGTCGAGACACACATTTTTCAATCGGCCACTGATGGATGGACGAATGGATGGCGTGAGATGGAGCAGGGGAGGCTTTTGGGAGGAAACGGGATCATTGGGCGAGTTCGAGTGGTGGAAACGAGTTGAGAGAATCGGTGGAGTTTGCAGAAAAAATCAATTCAGGGAAAAATTGGAAAAATGTTGTCCCCAATGACCGGAATAGGAAAATTAGCATAAAATTGCATTAAATATTGATGGAAAAAAAACAACAATATCAGTCTACAATTCAATGGAGCATGATGCAATTCAAAAAATCAATTCACTTATTAAATTACGTTTCTTTCCAAGTCTCAGAAACCACTTTGCCAAGGAGAAAATGTACGAAAATTTTAAAATTCAATAAACCTCACCTACTTGTACAGAGTCGTCGCCTCCTCGGCATCGAGTGCGAATCACGTTATCCGGAAAATCGGCTGATTTTGAAATAATTATTATTTTTGAAGTATTTCCACAACGCATGCCAATCACAGAATCATCGCCGATGGATTCGCGGAAGCAGAACAGTTGAGTCCTGAATGTCTGTTTATTCACGGAAATTCCCTCGCACTGTCACTTGAGGTAAATACACTGTAAAAAATGCAGACGAGGGAAAAAATAAAACCAAAATCAACAACGCGCATCCATCGAAATCAATTCGCATGCGATGCGATTCAATGTGGATATAAAAATTCACTAATTTCTTGTTGCAGAAATGAACAGGAAAAATGTTGATAAAAAATACACTGAGAAAAACTTGTATTTGGTTGTTGCTTTAGTTTTTTGTTGATATTGTGATGTTCGTTTATGAGTTTGTTCAGTGGTTGTAATTGCGAAAATTGCTTCGACCACAAGGACATCGGTTTATGCGTCCGTTGATCCTTCTGTGTGGCACTCTCTCTCTCTCTCTTTCTCTCTATCTGTCTGTCCCGGTGCGTGTGTGTCGTGTGTGCGCCGACTAAATATTTGCATAAATTCGTTATCATTGCTATTTTTGTTTCGTTCGCCCTTCGTAAACGTTTATTGGCAAATATTGCAAATGAAATCTCCTCCATGAATTCTTCATGAAACCGATATCAAGGGAAACTTGAGCCCGGATTTCGCGGAATCCAATTAGCAAGGCATTTGGCGCATTTCGGCCTATCAATTCCCAACAATTCTCTCAACTCAAAATACTTTTCAATATCACATTACAGTACATTTCTCAAAATTGGAAAAATTTGAATTATTGCGAAAAAACATAATATTTGCGAATAATGCACATCTTTTATTTTGGAATATTTGTCGACTTTCTGCACCAAAATATTTTTGAGAATTTTTAATAATTTTTAATTTATATTTTTTCAATTTCAAATTCAAATAACAATTAAATTCAAATTTTAAATGGTAGCAATAAATTGTAGAATATGCAAATATAAGAATATTTTTCATTATATATTTTATGATAAAAATGATAATTTCGAAGATCATTAGAAGACTTTTAAATTTATCAATATCGTAATATTTTGTAGAGCGGAAAATTTAGTTCAATTATTTATTGAAATTTATATATTATATTGAAAAATTTATCAATTTCGTATTAAAAAAAATTTATTTTTAAAAAATATTAAATTTAGATTTTTAAAATTTAATCAAAATTTTGTATTCCTAAAAAATTTAAATTTGTATTATTGTTCAATTTGTACCAATTTTTTTTGTATTTTCAAAAATTTATCACCTTTGAATTTAAGTAATTTTTTGAAATATAATATTGAACAAAATATTAATTTCGCACTAAACAATTTGTTTATTCAATTTGTATTATTAAAAATCAATTTTTCAATGTAACAATATATTTCCAATAGAACAATTTTATATTATTAAAAATGTTTGAATTTTGCATTATGCATTATTAAAACGTTTCAATTTTGATTTATTCTGTATTATTACGAATTATCCATTTGGCGATTTAGAAAAATTATTGATCTTGTAAAATTGCAGAATATCTTCTAGCTAACCAGAGGCAAGGAATTTCATTCCGCCAATAAACTGTAATAATACGCCAGCTCTAATTCAGAGTTAATTCAGATCTCTCACTCTTGATAACAGACACATGTCTGTCATGTCCTGCTGTCCGTCAGTTTCCCAGGTACCAAGAGTTTTACAATCGGAATATGCAAAGGATTCCAGCGAGAATCCACAGAGGGTCCGAGCTTCGAGCCTCGATCCTCACCCTTGGGCCTTGAACTGCTTTTCCAGGAACTCCTTTTCCAAGGAATCCTTTTCCAAGAAATCGTCTGCCAACACCTCAAGACTCGGTGCCCCCGGCCACGCTCGACCACGACTCCTACGACCGGGAGAAGAAGGTCCTTGAAAACCACAGCGACGCCGACGCCGACGCCGATGTCGGTCCTGGGAATTTTCGTCCCTGCGCCCGGCCCGCTCGCTCAAAAGTCGAGCCTGATTACGTGCGGCTGACTTTTAATTGATTTTCGGCAAGGACGCACATCCTTTGAGGCGCACCAACACATGTACCAACGACCACACACACGCACGTGCGTGGGTCCGCAATTAAAGACGCGCCAACGCCAGCAAATACAACAAAAACAATGGCAACAACGCCGTGAACTGCTTCAGAAACGAAAAGTAAACAAACACCGAACCCGAACCAGGGATACACAGGAAGCGCGACACGATGTGTGGAGGTGTGTGTGGATGTTTGTGTGCATGGGTGTGTGGCTGTATCTGCGGCTGTGTGGGCTCGTGGTCCGGGATCTCGGCTCGAGTTCCGCGCTGGATGCCGCTGACGGCTCGACTGCTCGGCCTAGGCGACGGCCTGCGACGGACGCGCCCTCGTCCCTGCGGAGCCTGCTCCGGGTCCGGGTCCGGGTCCTGCTCTCGGTCGTCGCTCGTCCTTGTAGTGGGTGTTGCTCTCTCTCTCGCACTCTCTCCCTTACTCCTCTCGGTGTGTCTGTGTGGGTTGTGCCTCTGTCTCTGTTATTTATACACACACAAAGTTCCTGAGCGCGTCCCCCGCCCCTGGACACCGACCGCACCCCCCGTCCCTCCCTGAAATTTTCCCAGCGCCTGCCGCGAGTTTTCTTTTTTTTTTGGGTTTTGATCTTGTTTTCCTCTGCAATGTTTTCAAGTCCACTTTTTGAAACACTTCTTTTTGCACTACTTTGAATTAAAAGGATGCTTTTTGGCTCCTCATTCGTTCACAATTTCGATCATTTAATTCAGAAAATTTACTTTATGTTTTTCTTTCGTTCTCTCCCTTTCTCCAGAAATTTTGTTTTGTTATTTTTTGCTCTCAACTTCTGCAACGTTCCGCCGCCGTGCCGTGCGCGTTGCCAACAACAGCTCCGTTTGAATTCTCGACATCAACTGAACCGACGTCGCCGCCGAGCCTCGCGCTCGACCAGCACGGCCGACGAAAGCTCTCCGACATCCTCCACACTCACGGGCGTCCTTCTCGCTCGCTCGCTCGCCCCTCCCCGCCTTCGCGCCTCTTCGGCCGTCGTGGCTCTCGTTGCACGCGAGCCCTCGCCGTCGGCGGCTGCGTCGTGCGTTGACAACAATGCGAAAGCTCGCTCTCTCCTTCCCACACACACACGTCGCTTGGGCGACCACATGGTCGGCTGCTCCTCGCTGTTGCTTGGACTCGTTGTTCTTGTTGCTGGTGCTACACGTTGTTGTTGCTGCTTCTGGCTCTGGTTGGTGTCATTCATCGTTGTTGTTGGTGTAATTGTTGTTACCGTTTTGAGCGTTGTTGTTTTGCTACTGCTGCTGCTGGTCATTGTTGTTGTCGCAGGTCTGGAGGCTTTGTTTATGCGCTTCGTCAAGTTGAAAGAAGAAAAGCTTGACGAAACCTTGCACCTGGGCACGCGATAGTGTTGTCAATGCGACGAATTTGACTGGTTTTCGTGAAAACAAAAAACTGCATACTTTTAGGTTTGGCTTGGGAAAGACAAATATATAAAGCAATCAAATGATAAAAAAAAAACAAAATAAAAAAATGTGTAAACAAAATAAGAAAAGCAGAGCAAAAAATAAATCAAATTGAAAAAGAAGAAAAACAATGAAAATGAATAATTTAAGAAAATTGTTGTTAATTTATTTATATTTTTTTATTAATCAATAATCATGTAAAATCAAAATTATGAAACAATTTAGCAACCTAAATTAATGCCACGAAACAACTTCTGGAGTGTGCGAACTGCGAGTGGAATTTATTGCGTTTTTACATGGCAACTGTGTGGGTATGAGTGAAGAATGTGTGTGTGTGTGTGTGTTGTTCACACACACACGCATGCATCTACAAAATATAAAATTCAACGTGGCGACCAAAGACTTGGTCACATGACTCGAGACGACCGATCGGTCGTTTCCGTTTCCGGTCTTCGGGCCTCGGTCAGCCGGTGATGCTCTCGCGGTCGGCGAAGCGCCCGTAGATGGCGCCACTGCGCGTGCGCCGCAGGACGTACGGCTTGGCCGCCGGCTTGTCGTCGTCGGGCCCGATGTACTGCCGAACGGTCTTCATCACGTTCCGGAAGATCTCGTGGTCGCGGTAGGCGGCGCCCGGCCGTCGGCGCTGCGGGATCCTGGGCGGTCGGGCGGAACAGGCAGAGGGAGAGAGAGAAAGGGAGAGATATTGAAACAAAAATATAGAAACAATGAGGGATCGAAAGAACGAGTTATTGAAACGAACACAGATTGAAACGCAGCGATCGAAAGAAATATTGAAAAAATAAGGATTAAATTTGAGAGAAATTAAAACGGGGAAATTGAATCGAAAGAGAGTTTGAAAGAGAGAAAGTTTGAATGAAAACGAGAGATGGAAACAAAAAACGATAGATCGAAAAACGACAAGAGATCGAAAAAAGAGAGATCGAAATGAGAGAGATCGAAATGAGAGATTGAAAAGCGAGAGAAAGAATGTGAACTGGCTGCGCCTCGGCGAGATGGCGTGGCCCCGACTCACCGCTCGTGCGCCCGCTGCACCTCCTGGCGGCGACGGCGCAGCTCCAGGCGCCGCTTGCAGTCGTGGTAGTAGTAGTAGACGCAGCAGGCGATCAGGATGCTCGCGGTCAGGTACACGAACCAGCTGCAGTTGGTCAGGAAGCTGCCGAAAGAATCACAATTGCATTTGAACTCAATTAAATTCGTTTTCATGGCAACAAAAAATCGTTCGCCCACTCACTGCTTGAAGTTCTCGTTCGTCTCGAGGAGGAACTTCGAGACCTTGTCGTTGCGCCCCGTCGCCTCCTCGGCCACGCTGTTCCACAGGAAGAAGAAGCGCGTCATGGCGGGAGTTCGATTGGGATTTTTCGGGCTCCCCTTAATTTCTGCTTTGTTTCCGTGTGGTCTGCGGTCGTAATCGATTCGATTCGCTCCGGTTTCTCCTTTCCCAAAATGGTTTCTTCCACCTTTCTTTCCTCCTCCTTGGGGCTTCTTCTTGTTGCTGCTCTTCGTCCTCCTCGCCCTTCCTCTTCCTCAATTGTTGTTCTGGCACTATGGATTGTTGCAGTTTCAGTAATTATTGAGATTTGATCAAATTTTTGTAATTGTACCAGTTTGTTTGTGTAAATTTACCAGTTATTGCTCTAACTGTGAATGGTAATGTGTAAATTTACCAGTCACTGTGGAAATTCTACCCTCTGTGGTGTAATTTTACCAACTACTCTTGTGCTCTCATCAATTATTGTTGTAACTTTACCAATTATTGTTTTTGCAATACTTTCTCGTGGTGTAAAAATTACAACTTTTGTTGTTGTATCACTCTTGCTGTTGTTGTTGCAATTCCTTCATTTGCTTTCGCAACTCTTGCCACAACTTTTACAACTCTTCTGACGTTACTGTTGTTGTAATTCTCTGTGCTGTTGTTGCTGCCTCTCCTTCCTGTCTGCTGCGGATTTTTTTATTGCTGCTGCTGTTGCTGCCGGTTACGATGACGTTGGGAATGTGGAATTGAAATTAGAATTTGCGCTGAAAGTTTCCTCAAAAAATCATCCGAAACAATTTGTGAAAAAACGATTGAAAAAAAAAATTAAGTCCGAAAAATTCTACACAAAAAATGAAAACAAGAGGAAAAAATCAAATTTGAAAACTAAAACTTTCCGACATAAAGAACAAAAAACAGAAAAATAAATAAAGTGCCAATTGACGGATGCGTCAGAGGAGCGAAGGGAACAAAATTCGACTGTGAAGGTGGAAAAAAGGTGAAACAAAAAATCAACCTTGGGGTGGGCGGACGAGGTTTGCCTGGACATCGATTGGATTTCGCCAGCCGATTTTCGCCCGGACCCAGCTTGCGGTTGGCGCCAAGACGCCGTCCGGGAACCGGGTCAGCCGCTCGGATCCAGTTCAAGGTCAGCCGGGCTCCGCCCTCCGCGACCACCCACCAGAGCCACCCACGGTCGTGAGTCCCGCCCTTCCGCACCCTCAGCAGCGATCGCCGCTGCTTCCGACACGTCGTCTCCTCGGCAGTGGTCCGTCCACTCTTTCATCGTCCGTTCTCCATCGTCATCTTCATATCTTTTTCCTCCATCGTCATCGTCATCTCTTTCCCTGTATGTTCATCTCCTTCCACCCATCGACACACTCTCTCTCTCTCTCTCTCTCTCTCTCTCTCTCCTGTTTCGTGCACCACTTGATTTCTCAGTGAAAACAGCATCGGTGACGTCATCGCTTCAGCTCCAAGTCCCAGCCGCTCGTCCCACCCGCTGACCCAAAATGACGTCGTTGTCGTCATCGTTTTTGTTGTTGCTCTTTCGCTCGCAGCCTCTCCGCGCCGAAGTGCAGTCGGCAGTCGGCAGACGAGACGACACGAGCCGAGCCGAGCCGAGAGCGCGGTGCCAACTTCGGCCAAACTGTGTCACGGAATCCGAAAGGACATCAGGTCGCAGCCGGCTGAAGTTTTGAGTTCTCGCTGCCCCATTTTATTACTGTAGTTTTGTTACTGCAGCTGTGTTGTTCTAATTTTGCTGTATTTTGTTGCCTTTAAATGTTTTGTTACTGATGTTCTCGAGCAATGAAACGAGGCCAACGAAGACAAGTGAACCACAGTGGCGTGCATGCAGCAAGGATGATGGGGCTGGGGTGGGGTCGATGGGGTGAGGGGAGGTTGATATCAGTTAGTTTTGTTTCTGACAGCGAACGCTAATAATGTGGTTAATAAACATGTCGCCGAGAAATGGGCACAACAACAACAATTAATATGAAGCCCACGCCACAAGGGCAATGAGAATTTCAAGCACGATAGGGAAACAAGTCGGAATGGAGTTTTCCAAGGGAAGCTGAAAGGGAGACGAAGGCTTTTCCAGGAAGTTTCAAAGGCTTGCAAACTTATTGCGGAGACCTTTAAATTGTGTGAAAGAAATTGTGGAAATTTTGGAAACAACTTAAATAAATGTAAATAATGAATATATTTATAATTAATGAATAATAAAACTATAATACTAATAAACACTGATATTTTGTGGACAAAATGCTACTAAGAAAAATTGAAATAAAATATAAGAAATGTATATCATATATAAAATATTTATGAACCCAGAATAAACAAAAGTATCTATATATTGCAAAAACAAGATTTAAAAAAAAAATAAACAAAAAAATGAATTGCAATAAAAATCAATGCCTTAACAATGATCGGAAAATAATCACGACTCGTTATCATCATCATCTATTACGGGAATAACAACAATCCAAATAAGAATAAACAAAAAATATGGTCAATAGAACAACAGCAAAATACAACAACAAGACAGCACCTACAACAACAACAGAGAATCTCACCACTGGAGATTAGAATGATGAAGTTGTTGTAGTAGACAATGATTTGTCTGTCATTGTCAATGGCGTTCTCTTGGTGTTGTTTCAATGATTGGTCAGTGAATTTGCTGAATTATCTGAGCTGTTGTTGTTGTAAAAATCAACAACATTGTTGAACCGCTGTTGATTTCGATGTCGTCGTCATCGAGGATTTTCACGATTTTCGTGTGATTGACTTTGGTGTTATTTTAATTATATGCGTTTAATTGTTCAACATGTTATTGTTGTTGTTGTTGTTGTGGTCACTGCCAACGCCAGCAACTGTCGGAAGCTGTTCGCGGGCCTCACGCCGTCGGATGCCGTGAAAAACGCGGCCTCGTCACCTGGCGCGACCGATCGATCGACGGACGACGTTGGAGACCAGGAGCCGTGGAGACGACACTTCCGGAAGAACGCCAAAAGGAGCCGGAAGAACGAACATGGCCGCCGGCTAAGGCGGGAAGTTGGGCTGGGAGCCGTCAAAATTGACAACGTTTGGAAAATGTCTCTTTGATTGACGTTCGCTGGTGCATGCAGTCGAGAAGGAAGGCAGAGCAACAGAAAGCAAGTGACAAAAAAAACCACCACAAAAATTCACAGCAAGGATAAAAGCAACAACAACAACAACATCAATAGCCAAAAAGAGCACTGAAAAATACCAGCGAAAATACTGTGGAGAAAACAATTAAATGTCACAAGTTCAAGCAAGGCAAAAAGACGAAAAAGAGACAGGAGGAAAGTGAGGAAGCCAGAGGAGGAAACAGAGAGAGAGAGAGAGAGGAAGTCAGAGGAAGAAGGAGGGAGAGACCGAAACGATTGATCGACCGAGCCGAAGGAAGAAGCAAAACGAACGAAAATCGAAGTTCGCTCTGACATTTGGGTTAAACGTAACGGTGCATGCGACAGCACATTTGTCAGCGATTGTTTTGGGAGCGACAACAACAACAACAATAACAACAACAAGACACAATGACCAAAAAAGGAAGGGTGACAACAACATATCGACATAACACCAAAATAAATGGAGCCGGGTTCCACAAGGTTCTCGCACTCCCATAAACAAGAATGCCGAACTGTAAAAGGGACACAGGAGGAGCGAGGGAGAGGAAGAGGGCGAAGGGGGAGATGGAGAAGAGGGAGATGGAGGATGGGAGAGAGAGAGAGAGAGAGAGTGGGGGTCAAAATAACACCTTCAACACACCACTGAAGGTTTCCGCCTTGTCCCTCTGAACCCTCTCGATCCACTCCTTCTCCCTACGACACGATCAAGGAACGAGAGTTCACAAGCGAGTGAGTGAGTGAGAGGGACAAAGAGGGAAACAGAGGGAGAGAGTGAGGGGGTCTTGAAGGTCCAGACGGAGTCGGCAACGAAAGTTGTTGACGTTGTTGCTGGCGTCAAGGCAGAATTCGAATCGAGTCGAATCCGAAATTTCAAAGTTAAGCGTT
Organism: Coelopa pilipes; assembly: GCA_947389925.1. Lineage (NCBI taxonomy): Eukaryota > Metazoa > Arthropoda > Insecta > Diptera > Coelopidae > Coelopa > Coelopa pilipes. The sequence continues at coordinate 38,280,910 of OX376699.1, read as the reverse complement.
CTGGTCACTACTTGTTGTTGTTGTTGGCCCTCCGAATGTTGTTGTTGTCCCTCATAGTGTTGTTGCTGTTCCGCCGTTGTGTGTGCGTTGCCGTTGCCTTGCTTAATGTTGCTGTCAAGTTTTTGGGCCTCGCTGCTGTTGCCGTTGCTGCTGCCTGGATTCTTGGCATATTTCCCGAAGTCGCTGTTGGTTGTTAAATTTGTTGTTGCAAAATTCGTTGATTTTGTTGCAGTCGACGCTGTTGTGTCGTTGCATTCGTGGCTGCTGTTCTTATTGTTGTAGTTTTATTCGTTGTTGTAAAATTAATTCTTGTTGTAGTTTCATTTGTTCTTTGAGTTTCAATCGTGGCTGCCGCTGCCGCTGTCGTTGTTATTATTGTTATTGCTCACTGGGTCCTGCATTGCATTCGCCATCTCTGTCTCTGTCGCCTTCGCCGTCACGGCCCCAAATTAAACCAGCTCCCCGTCGTGCGCCCATGACAAATGGTCAAAATATTTATGGGTTTGCGTGTCAATCGCGAATGTCGTCGCGAGCCAGTCCCGAGACCGGGATCGGGTGGTCGCGAGTGGCGGCTGCGATCGGAACCTTGGAACCTGGTTTTCTGGGCCAAATTTCCGAGTTTCAATTTCGGATTGCGATTTCCAAAAAATTAAATATTCAGAAGGGTTTTTGCTTGCACCGAAAGATCTTGATAACAGATGATTTAGTGCAATTTTGAAAAATTTAAATATTTTCGAGAAAATTACCACAAAAAATAATAAAGGTGAAGGAGATGAACTTCCCGATATTCTGAAAAATACATTTCGAAAAAATGTATCCCATATCTGGGAAAGAATTAAGTACATTCGAAAAAAGTAAGTGTTCGAAATGTTGAATACAATTTAAAATATGTAAAGAAAATGAACAAACAACAATAAAAAAAACTCGATTATTCCTCGCCTTTTCCAAAAACGCTTCGAGGAACTTGATGATGATGATTAATGACGACCTCCACTTGGTCTATTAATTAACGAAACATCATTCGATTGTTTTTCCCATTTGTCTACGACCGGAACGATCGATAGATCGAAACCTAGCGATTAACTAATGGAAATAAAAATAAATAAATAAACAGATGCGATTTCGAACTTTTCGAGGTCCAGCGAGACGTCGGGTTTTCAACGCATTCGGAAGTGAAATCAATCACCAGGCAGTGGCATCGCCTCAGCAACCTTACAACAATTCCTTACTCTCTCTATCACTCTCTCTCTCTCTCTCTCTCGCTCCCTCTCTCACTCTTAATCTGCCCGAAGTTGGGCGAGAAATCTGTAAATTTATTGCCGCTCGGCAAGGGAAAATAAACAAAGATCGATTGGATTTAAAACGAAATATATTTTAAGACCTCATCGGCGCGGCCCACGACAACTACATTAATGAGTTCGCTTATCAGCTCCCAACAACAACAATAACAACAACAAAAACAACTCGGCAACAATAGCAGCATTGATGCCGAAATCGTAGCAACAACAATAAAAATAACAATAACAATAATAATCGTAATCGTAACCGTAACGAATTGATTTCAACTTCAGATGCATCCATCGACCACAACAACAACAACGACGACAACAACAACGACGACGACAACAACAACAATGAGAACAACCACGTTGGAGTTTCCATTAACGTTAATGATGATTTACTATAAACGATATTGTTGCCTACTTTAAATTGTATACGATCCGGTTGTCTCTCTCTCGTCTCTCCTTCCACGATAGTCTCTCTCCCTCTCTCCGCATTAGCTGGTCATTAGCGAGTTCATTCGATTTCGTGCGCAACCGTTGTTGGTGCCGATGATGCTGTCGATGACGTCGTTGTTGGTGAGAGGAGGCAGAATGTGGGAGAAAAGCTTGGTGACGTAGGAGGAAGGAGATCATGTAGAAGACGATGATGGAGATGACGATCGCTGACTGGTGACGATGTGAAGATCGTATGATGGCAATAATTTCAACTGATGATACCATATGTTGTTGCTGATGTTGATGGTATGTGGATGACAAATACATGTTTTTACTGATAGCGATGATAGATTGACACCGATAACATATCACCAAGATTTATTCGATTGGAATTCTCATCATTCCAGAAATAACTGGCGAAATCAGAATTATTATAAATAAAGAAGATCAATAAAAGAGCCGATTATTTCGGAATCGTTTTGATGACATTGAAAATAATTCAAAAATACAATGTATTGAGAATTATCTTTGATTTCAAATAATCTAAGTTAAAAAGAAAATGTTTGAAGATGTTGTGTAAAATAGATAATCATATTCAATTTCGAACATATTCAATGAAATCATATTAAAAATAAAATATCATTGCAAGTTATGTTAAAGTGAATAAGTGAACAATGGTGAAAAATTACAGAGTTCTATTAAAAATTAAATTAAAAAATTCCCATTAAAAACTGGAATGAGAAATTCCACTGAGAAATGAAAGAATATAATAATTGTATAACGATTCTTCCTGAATTATAAATGTGAGAACTAATTGCTGACAAAATAATGATGATTGTTGGGTGATCGATAATCAATGGCGATGTTTGCAATAATTATGTTGGTGATCGGTTGATTGCGATTGCAGTAGATTGAGTAGATTGAGATGCTGGTGAGGTTTAATAAAGATTTTATCAGTGCTGAACTTGTATGAAATGTTGTTGATGTTGGTCGAGGGGGGTTGTTGTTGATAATGTTGTTGTTATTGTTGTTGCTAGAGTTGTTTTGTTGTTGTTGTAATTGTCTCGTCCACATCACGTGGGCGGTGAAACGCCTTAGCGACGATGGCCAACAGCTTCGGGTGCAACAAGAAACGAGATGACGAGAGGCGACGTCGACGACGACGACGGAGACTGACTGTAAATTAATTGACTCATAATTTGTGAACAACAACAACACCCTTTTGTGAACAACAATAACAACAAGCTGTGAACAACAACAACAAGAGCGAGAGCACCGCCGAAAACAAGAAGGCCGTTAAATAATTTGGGGTCTTTTGTGACTCCCGCGAACGAAATTAAGTGGGTGTAGTTTTGGTGCTCGTTTTCATTTTCGTCTTCATTTGCGCTTTCGTCGAGTGTTTAACGCTTTGATGGCCCATTAAGGGTCAATTAAACGCCGCCGGGAGTCCGCCAATTAGAGCCTATCTCCGTCAAGATTTTTCTCCGTGTATTTGTGGAATTTTCAACAGATCTGGAAATTTATTTTTTTTTTTTTTTCTCAAACGGAGAATGTTCAAAAATTGGTGAAAAAAAAAGATTCAACTGGTGTAAAAGTGTTTTTAAAAAGTGATTTTCAAAAGAGGTTTAAGAAGATTTTCTAAAAAGGTTTAAACCTTTTTTCAAAAGAGTTACTACAAGTGGTTTAAAAAGAGTTGTGAAAAGAGTTTAAAAAAGAACTTCAAAAATAGGTTTAAAAAGACATTCCAAAAACATTTCGAAAAGGTTTTTCGAAAAGTGTTTTACAAAACTTTCAGAAGAATGTTCAAAAAGGTTTTCAAACAGAGGTTCGAAAACACTTTCAAAAAGAGGTTCGAGAAGATATTGAGAGGAATTCGTTAAAAATTTGGAGATTCCAAAACAGTTTCTTCTATTTTTGTGCCCATGGAGGCATCAAAATGGACATTTCAATCCGTGGCTCTTCAAACAATCACAGCCGAGATCAATCGATCCAACTCGTCGACGCTAATCCTTGGAAAAAAATGTCTCCAGAATTTCGTCCCCAGACTGGGACGAATCGCGGTTTCCTCCTTCACATAGTTGAGATTCCCGACGAGTCCGACATCGACAATTGCTCGCTTTGTCGCGTCGTCTTCCCCAGAAGGCGACCGACCGACGTCTCGGGAAGGTTTTTCTGCCTCCTACTGGAGAACGTTTCCACTGCCTCCTTCTTAAGAAGGTTTCCCCATCTTCTAGCAAAGAAATTCTACTCTGCCTCCTACAGAAGAACATTTGCTCAGACTCCTTCTTCTTCCCGACCTGCCTCCTTTTTGCCCCCAGCCCAGACCCCTGCCCACGCCCCCCGTTCTCCGTGAAAAGCTGCCTCTGCAGGTACCTGTTTAACTTGTTGGCTCCCCGGTGCCCTGGGCCCACTCGTCGGCCGCTGCGGGGTGACGTCCCTGGGTCTGGTGCGCGCCTGCGTCCGCCTCGGGCTCTGTTTACGACTTCAAGGAAACCCACTCAGTGTGCCTGTCACAATAACATGATTCATCTTGCCGACGAAGGTGGTTTTAGGAATTCCTGGGGAAGATGCATTTTTTTTTATTTTGAACCTTCTTTGTAAATTCGTAGGCAATCCAATCAAAATATAAAGGAATTTTCAAAAATTAACTTCATAATGACTTCAACATTTGTAAATTCGTAGACAATTATGTTGTAAAAGATTTAAAAATGAAAAATAACTAAAACTAATAAAAATTATTACTAAAAGATTGTAGAGAAAAATTTAAAATATTCCACTGACTTTGAAAATAAGAACATTATATTTTTTCAATATTTAATTCATTTTCATTTTGTAAAAATATTTTTGTGTTTTTTGTGTCTTATTTTTTTGATGTTTTTTTATTTGTTTTTATTTTTTATTATTTGCGTTTTTTTTTATTTTTTTTTATTAATTTTTGTATACATTTTTTTCACTAATAAGTTTTTATCTAATTAATTTCCAACGAATTAGTCTTTAATTTCCAATAAATCATTTTATTTTCAATATATTTCAGAAGCAAAAAGCGATTATTTCGGGAATTCCTGTGTTAATGACGAACTTTCCCGGCCTTCGCTATCGAGACCGAATGACCTCGGCACAAAATCCTGGATTATAATTCATTCACTTGACATTTGCTACCATCGTCGCGTGGACATTCCTATCATCGAGGTCTCTCTATCTGGCCTATCGCTGACTCGTTCTACCCCCTCTTATGCTCTTTCTCTCCTCATCTCTGCATCTTCCACTCCCCATCTCACTGGGTAGCTTCACCACTGTCCGTCAGCCCGTCACCGTAACTCCAGTTATGGACTCACGAGACGGAACAAAGAAGTGAAAACTCGACTAGGATGGCTTCCAGTCGCATAAATGCCAACAATGACGGCAAAGTCGGCAAGAAAAAATAGCGACAAGACGGAGGGAGAACAGCAAAAGAAACAACAACGGCAATATTAAAAAAGCAACAACAAAACTAACAATACGACAGCAAATACAAACAACAATAGTAGGAATCACTGAAAAAAACGCATACCAACAACAATAATAGCGACATCCATAATTACAACAACTATAAATGGAAGAAAATGACCAGAAGGAGTCAACACAAAGGGAGGGCAGAAAAGGGAGAGAGACGGAGACAAAGAGTAAGAAAACTGTCGCTTTTGTTGCTCTCCGTCCCGCCCACCGTCGACGACAATCGCCAGGAACGAGTTTACGATCGTCGTGAACTTGGCTGCCGCTGACCGACCACGAAGACGGCCAGCAGAACGAGTGACGGATGGACGGACGAACGATGGCGGAGAAACAGACGAATGGAGGCGGAGGGACAGAGAAACAAACGCAGAGCGACAGACACAAGTCGAGCGACAGACTGCAAGTGGTTGCAGACCGATATCTCGTTGAACAGCTTCCAGTTGTTGAGCAAATATGATAATTTATTCTGGGAGGTAGCGATGCCGTCCCCCACGCCATGTCCACCAGCACCAGCATCAGCAACAACCACCATCAACAATCGACAACAGCAGCTCAGCTCAGCGCCAACGAGAGGCGGCTTCCCAAAGAGCTCGTCGCATATGTCGGTCGGTCGACCATGGGCCATGGAGTTATGACGCCTCACAGATGGCAGCATCCACGACCACGGGAGTCCCAATGGTCCTGGTTCAGGCCTTCCAGATGCCCACGGTCTGGTCCTTTCCTGTGACGGCTCCTTCACGCGGAACTGAATCGATTTGCGGCTCTCAGCCCAGGTGAATGAGGTACGTGCCGGCGCATTGAAGGGCAAATTGATGTGCAAATTGCCGTGCGGAAGAGGGGTGGGGGTTGATGAACCCCTTCGAGTGCCTCCTCTTCGCGAGGGAGCCGCCGTTGTGGCGTGGGCCTGGTCAGGAGCCTCTGATGTGCACTTAATTGGGTGTCACGTCGATTGCGTCTGGTTCGTTGCAGTCGGTCAAACGGGTGGAGGGCAAGAGACGAGGGCTGAAGAGCCGCAAAAGAAGGGACAAAAGAAGAGATTGAGTGGCAAAGAAATGGGTTGAGAGGAAAAGAAAGAGGTTGAGGGACAATGGTTCATAGAAGAGAAAAGGTTGAGAGACAAAAGAAAGGAAAATAAGAAGACAGAAACAAATACGGAGCAGATCGACTAAAGACGATACGAAAGGAAAAAGGCAGTTCAAAGAAGGATACAAATAGTGCTGGAATCAGCATGGAAAACCTTTCTTGATTGCAATATATGTCCATTGAAACTCGTTCATCGATCCAAAGTAGAAACATTCAGCTAACGCCCCTCAATAATTAGAAGCTTGTCAAAAATCCAGCACAATAATCGAGTGATCAAAACCAGAACCTATCAATGAAGCTTGTAGAAAATCGCTCCAGGCTCGGGCTCCGGCTCTGCTCTCGTTAACCGCGGTCCGTGATAAAACCGAACCATTTCTAGACGCGATGATTAATGGCTTTTTTAAAGACCATTTAATGCTCCAGCATCAGTCCTAATTCCATATAATTAAATTCACACGACCTCCATTGGCCATCTCCTTCTTGCTTTCTCACGACCGCCATCTTCTCTCTTCGTCTAACCGGCTGTCCGTCGGTTGGTCCATCTGTCGGTCCATCTGTCTGTCCGACTGTCTGTCCGACTGTCTGTCCGACTGTCTGTCCGTCTGTTTGATTGGCTCCTCTGCCCGGGGGCAACTTCTATCAGCACCTTGACTAATTGCCGGCGATTATGCGACGAACGTGGTGGACTCTTTAATGGAATGCAGCATGCATCGAGGCAGATAGAAAGAGAGAAAGAAAAGTAGAGAGGGAGAGAAAAGTGATAGAAACAGAGGGAGAGAGGCGGATGTGTCGGCTGTGCCCGTGAATGCCCCACGACCAATGATGACCATGATAACCCGCTCCGAAGCCCGGCGAAGACGGCATTTGATGTAAATAATGTTGCATGTGATGGAAATTATGTTGCATGTTTTGTTGCTAATACGCCCATTAATAACCGTCTCCCGACCCCGACGATCACGCCGGAAAATTAACTTTAATTACTTATTTATAATAAAATTTTCCAGCCTGCTGCGGTGCGGAAAAACGTGCTGAACGTACGAAGCAACGAGCGAACGATCGATCGATGGACGATCGGGACTTGAACGGGACGATCGCAGGAAGAAGTCGAGGGGTTCGAGGAGGGAGGGCCGGGGCTGGATCATGTGGTCGCCTTGATTGACGATCGGTCTGGGCTCCACCGTTATTTGATTGATTGGTTCGAGGGTCCGCGACTCGCTCCCTGACGCATCTGTGGGCGTTGCATGTGGTTTTAAAGACCTTTTAAATCGGGGCAATTTCCAGGCTCGATCGAGTTTTTAATTGAATCGAGTGAGGAGCGGAGGAGGATCCCCCATAGGTCCGGCACAATTTTCCATCGGAAAAGAAAGAAAACGATCCGTGTGCCTTTGTGTACCTTTGGAAGCTCATCCTAGCTCGGCATAAACACTTGGTATCTTTTTTCTTATCTTAATTGGTTTCTGTTTTGCTCTTGCCTGATGCTCGTAGTCTTTTAGAAGAAGGTTCCAACTCCCTAAAACTCCTTGTCCCTTTCCCTCTTTCGACTCGTACCAGCTCTTTCTAGTTTCCTTCCATCAGTTTCTCTTGATCACAAAATGAATTTAAAATGAGAACTGAAGCATCTCCATTCACCGATCTAGCGTTCATAATGTCTATCCAATGTCCATGCGTCCGAAAGTTTCTCTGTCCGACATTTGTTGCTGTTGTGATGGTTTTTAATTTGTTTTTGTTTGCAATAAAAACACAGCGCCGACAATTCAATTACAAAGCGTTCAAGACAATGGATCAGAGGTGGCGGCGGGACGTCGATTGTATTCCGAACTCACGACCAGGCACAGTGGAGCAAAACAGAAAAGATGAGCAAAAGACAAAGAGAGCGGGAAAGGAAGAGAGAGAGACTAGCGATGAGTTCCGGGAGGCCTCGGTGGTTCCAACTTCACTCGAAGATTGCTAGATCTCTCAACACGATCTCATCGGCGTATCAACACGATCCACCCGAGATCCTCAGCCCCAGTGGGCCCAGGTCGACCCACCGCCGGGGCGACCGCAGCACGATCCGTAAATATTTGCGTTAACAACTCGCCGCCATGTCCAGGAAAACCAACAGCAAATCACGCTCGATCATCAGCAGCCGGCAAGCGACAAAGAGAAAAAGAGAGAGAACGCGAACTCTTGGAGCGATCGTCAGACTCAAGATCGAATCGTTTCTTGGAGAAGGCTCCCAACTCAAACCCGTTCGAACCCGCTCGAGTTGCGGTCAAAACGTAAACAAAACACGCAACCGCAGGAGGCCAACAAAGAAAGCGAACCGACGACCACGAGGCGGAAGCGACACGCGATCGGCTCGAACCTGGAGCCAGCGGCAACGGTCGGCGATGCTGGCCGGGGTCGACTCAGCGCGGTTGGCCCCGAACGAACGAACGAACGAACGAGCGACCGAGCGAGCGATCGATCGCACGTTGCCGCGCTCCGACTTTCGGTTTCGACGCTCAGTTGACTCGGGACCAAGCATCCGAACGGTCAGAATCGCTCCCAGCTACCGTCGATCCCGTCGACCGTCTTCCGTGGCTCATTTTCCTGTGATCAAACGAAGACTTCGTCGTCGACGTCTCAAAGTGAGAAACTCGATCGTGTCAAGCGGCGATCGTGGATTCATTTTAGTTTATTTATTTATACTGTTTTTTATTAATATTTCTTTTTACTTTGTGCCTGAGCTGGGTATTTGTGTCGGTTATCGATTTACGTGTGATTCGCAGTGATTTCGTTCGATTGCTCGATTTACAATCGAAATCGTTAAGTTTAAGTGCGGCCTGCGAGAGTTCGAAAATTGCGATTAAATAAAAATTTGCGTGCCGTCGACGAGCGGGAAATTATTTTATAAAATCACGTGCATCTCGGGAATTTACCGCGTTAAGCGTCCCACTCTCGCCAGTTGTCCTCGGCACCTCCACCTCCACCTTCAGCATCGCCATCGTCTTCGTCCTCGTTTCCTAATTGGCCGTTAGTTTTGCGTGCTTTTCGTCAGTTCGTCGCCTCTCGACCAACTCCCGTTGCCGTTGAATCGCCTGGTACAATCGTTGAATTTTCGACGCCGTCTCGTCTCTTATTTGTCGACGTGCTCTCGAAGGATAATTGCACCAGACACCCGTGATCGAGTGAAAATTGTAAGTACGACAAAGAGTCTTGCCAACCGAATAACTTAAAAAGATATCGATGGGACTTTTCTATAGAGATTTGATCATGCATCAGGATAAAAATGAGTTTTATGGGGAAAAAAATGTCACATAAAGCGTTTGACCCAGAATTCTAATCGGGATCGACACAAAGTTCTCAAAACATTAATTCTTGATAACATTCATTTATTATCCTATGGTTAAGTTTTATTAATCCTTTTTCTACTGTTCCAACTCATATCCCACACGTTCACTCACGACCACAACCATAGTCCTGTTTTCCATAAGAAATCACCATCTCGTTCATCCTTTTCCACCTCTCCTGATCTTCAGTTCGCTACATCCTCATACTAAGGCTTCTACGGATTCCTCAAGATCTTAAAACTTCCAGTTTTTCTTTACTGTTTCCTCCACTTCCACCCACATATGCCCACTTTGGAGTTCGCCTCTTCATTAATTCACACCATTAAGTTCATTATTCATGATCATTATTAACTGTTTTTGGACCCCACCCACCTCACAAGAAGTGGTTTCCACTTCTGCTGAAAGTAAAACCTGGCCAAAAGCCAACCGAGAGAACCAACCATGGTTGGTCTTGGTTGGTTCCAAAGAGCGAAATGATGCATGCGTGGGAGAAAGATTTCGCAACGCGGAGCGAATGCAAACTGCATGCGATGACGACGACGTGCTTTTGGCCAAAGGCGGCCAGAAGATCGATCGATCGGTCGTCTCAAGTGTCTGGCGTGATTTACAAAAGAACAAGAGACCGGCAGAGCGAGGTAAAGAAAGAGACAGAGGCAGGGAAAGACGTCGAAGCAACGAAAGGGACAGAAGCAAATGAAGAGACCGGCGTAAAGAAAGAGACCGAGCTACCGAAAAAGCACTAGGGAAGGAAGACATCGAGTTAATGAAAAATACCGAATTATAGAAAAATACCAAGTTAAAGAAAGACCTCAACACAGTTGAAGAAGAAGCAGTTGCTGAAGAATTTTAAATTATTGCAAAAGCAGTAGAGGATGAAGAAATACTTGAAAAGCTTGGAAACTTGTTAAACATCTGTCCAACGTTGCCAGGCGGTCGGTCCGTTGTTTTTGGACATATTTTTGGGATCTTGACACAAAGCCTTCGTTTGTCGTTGTTGTTATTGTCCACATTGAATGGCATTGTTGTTGCTTTAAGCGATGTTATTGTAGTATGATTTTATTGATGAGATGTTTGTTTGTTATTTTATCGTTGCATTTGTTCTCGCGTTTTTATACGTTGTTATTTTGGTAATTTTTTGTTATTTAATTCTTCTCTTTTGTTTAAACTCTTTTTCATTTTGTTGTTATCACTGTTGTTATTGTTGTTGTCACTGTTGTTATTGTTGTTATTATTATTGTTGTTTTTGTTATTGCTGTACACCACCGTTGTTCCTGCCATGCAAACGAGGCATTAAAATGCATTTTATCGATGCCATTCATTATGAGCCGCTGTTAAAAATACCCATCACAACAACAACAGCAACAACAACAACAAATGCAACAAGTACAAAGAGAAGAGAAGAAGCAAAGCCAGCAACAACAACTGCAGTGAATTATTTAATCATGGAGGAGGAAAGGGGGTGTGGCTTCGCCTCCTTCGCCTCATCGGGTACCTGGCCCTGTTTTGTTTCTAAACAAAATCTTTTTTACGACGTATTTTTTTGTTTCTTGTTCTCTACCACAATAACAAGAACAACATCAATAAGACGAACAACAACAACATCAACAACACATCAACAATAGGACCAACATCAACACCAACAAGAGCTGAAGCAACAAAACCAAGGAAAGCCAGCACAACAAAGTGAGTGAAGGGAAAATTTAACATAAATTTGTCGAAATTTTCTCGCTTTCACGCCGACAGGAACTTCACGTTGCGTTTAGTTTTAGTTTTTATTTTTTTTTTTTGTTTTTTTTTCAGTTTTTTCCCTTTTTTGCTCCATTTGGTTTTGGTTCTTTGGTTTTGAAGTTTTCAGTCTGAAGTTCTGATTGTTGATTCTTTTACGACCACCAGGAGAGCTTTTCCTTTGTTGTTGTTGTTCTTCTTATTCTTCATTATTGTTCTTGTTATTGTTCTTATTGTTGTTGACGACGTTGTTGTTCTTGTAAGTTTCGTTCGAGTTTGTTTTGGTTGTCTAGGGGCAGTTTAATTAGCTGCAAATTGTTGTTGTTGGCGGCGATGGGGCTGATGTTGATGATGATGATGATAATGATGATGATGTTGATGATGATGATGGGAGCTTCTGCATTGCACAATTTCCGGGACGCGTCGAGGGGGTTCCCCGTGATTGATTTTCGAAAGGCAGAAGGGAAATTTTCAAAGGTTTTTCTTTATTGGTAGAACTTTTCATTAATTAGCTTTGTTTGGTTTACAAAAACTGCAGTTCCATAAAACAATTGAATGGTTTTTTTGTTTACAAATTATTCACTTTAAAAAAATAACTACATTTTTTGTTAACAAAAATTCTTGTTTAGAAAATATTTTAATATTTTTATATCTGTTTTTGTTAACACAAATTCCACTTTAATAAAATAATTAAATATTTTATATGTTTACAAAAATGCTTTAGTAAAATAATTTAATAGTGTTTTCTGCTTAAAAATTACCCTTTTCGAAAAGAATTAAATTTGATTTATTTCCAAAAGCTTCAGTCTAAGAAAATAATAAACGTTTCATGAATGTTTTTTTCCCCTTCTCTATCACTCGTTCTAGTATGCAAATATTGAAATAACCTGAATGATGAAACGCTGATTGCATGCAGTCTTCTTCTTCTTCTTATCCTGCTATCAGATCCACTGTGCCATTTGCATCCGTCAGACACGCATTTCCAATGCGATTCTCTATTTATCCGATGGGTTCCGAGACTATCGCGCTGATTATCTGGGAGTCGCTGCATCCGATAACGTTTTGCTGATTGCATTCTGCAAATATATTTGCATTGAACATACTTGATATCGCTCTCTCTTTCTCCATCTCTCTAGTTATTCATTACATTCTTCTTGTTATTCTAGTTGCTGGCCTTGCTGTTGCTGTTGTTGTTGCTGTGGTTGTTACCACTCCACAGGCCGCTAAAAAATTTACAACCGCAAATAATTCATTTGCCCCTGATGTCTTGTCTCCTTCACTCTTCGTCTCGTCCTCCCTCCTGCCCCCTCTTCGCCGTATATGGGATATTTTTCCATCTCCTTCACTCAATTCTTTTTATTCATATATTTTTTATTTACTTTGTTATTATTATTATTTTCCCTTGACTTTTCCCTCGGTCATTTCTTGTTTTCCTCATTCGCATTCGATAAATATTTAAAATGCCTGTCGTTCAGTGCGTATCTCTGGCCATTTAGGTAACTCCGTGTGTGTCTCTGTCTGCCTCCGTCCCTGTCTCCGTCTTTGTCTGCGTCTCTTTCGTGTCTCGATCTCGGTCTGTGTCCGTGTCTTTGTTGTTGTCCGTCTCACTGTCACTGTCATGTAAACAGCTTTTCTTTTGTTGTCGCGGCTGATCGAGAGTGAAATGCCACAAGACAAAACAAAAAAATAAAACGTTTCTTGTCAAGTTCTTCAATGAAAATGTTTTCACAAGATATAAATAAAAATTTGTCTTAAATTAAGAGCTCCAAATTTGGTGAAGTATTTTCGAAAATCCTCCGTTACCGATTTTCAAACAACGAAACGATATAAAAAAAAATTATTATAAATCAAAATAAACAGTTCAGACAACAAAACAATGTTTCCTGTCAATTTATTTTACAGACGAAATCAATGAAAATCTCTTGCAAATTAAAAATAAAATATAATAAAATTAAATAATTAAATTAAAAACTCAAAATGCAGTAAAGAATTTCCGAAAATCCTCCGATACCAATTTCGCGACAGGAAATACAAAGAACAAATATATTTGAAAATCTAAAACCTTCAAAATCGGTGAAAATTTTCCTCCGATACCGATTTCCAAATAGCTGTAAGAAATAAAAAAAAAACAAAATACAAAAAAAAATTACTCATAGTTTTCAGAGCAATAAATTCGTTGATGAATTTTCGAAAATCCCCCGAAACCGATTTCAATGTGCCGTAAAGAAGTCCACAGACTAATCATGACTTAAAAATAAACCCGATGATGGTGTGAAATTTCTTCGCCCCATTGAGTTTAAAGCTTTTCTTTTTTGAACTTTAAAGCGACAACAGCAATTGTTGTCGGCAGTTCCAATTTTGAGGAGAATGAAAACTATGCAAATGATTCCCAATGAGGCGTCAACGCCATGATATCATAGCAAAGCTCTTTACATGGAGCTCCCTTCACCCATCCCGCTCCGCCCCAGCCCAGATCCATGTCATGAGCCAGGCCGCCGTCCAAATGTCTAAATTAATTAAACACATGTTGACAATTACACAGCGCGAGAAGTGTCAGCAACACATGAGACGCCGGCCATTAAAAATAACAACTCAACTATAGCAGCAACAACAATTAATAACGATGTACGCACCCCAGGCACACCACGAACAACAAGTAAAATAAGAAGATCATGAATTGTTGTAGGAGTAGCAACAGAAGCACTTTTCATTACTTGTCGCCAAGTAATTCCCAGAATGGAACTATTTCCAGAATATGTAAATTATTTTGAATGTCAAATGACAGTTGAAAGGCAGGAGGGGGAAGAAGAGAAAGCGTTTATAACAAAAACTCCATGCATTAAAAAAACACTTCGGGAAATTATGACTTTACAAGTTAGTGGCAGTTGAAAAATGAGCTATGTGGTATTCGATTACTTCAATTTTAAAATAAAACCCACGACAAATAAGAGACATTAACCTTAGGTTTGATTCATTGAAGTTGTCGAACCTTAACTCAGGTCAACAAAACCAACCAGGAAATCAATTTCTTCACCCAGTCTATTGAACTCCCCACTTCCTGTCGTATGCGATGTTTCATTAATGATTTATAAATAATTGGCAGAACCCATTGTTGCAGCTGTTGTTGTTGTATCGTTGTTGGTGCTGCCTTGTGGATTAATAAATTACACGGCCAACTGAAGCATTTCATGAAATAATCGTCATCGCAATATTTACATGACTTTCACAAAACGGATAAATGATAATAAGAATAATTTGTATCCTTTCCGACCGCGGGCAGGCAAAATTCGAAATGTGAATTTATTTCAATGAATATTTATTGCGATTATATCAACAGCGAATCATAACGAAATCCAGCAAACAATAACAATGGACTGTGGAACAATTGCAATGGGTTCAGCAACAATTGCAACGAGCTGTGGAACAATTGCAATGAGTGGAGAAAGAGCGATTTAACGACAAGTCAATATAAACGAATGCAAATCAAAACAAAATGAAGCCATGAAGAACTCAGAAACACGAAAAAAAAAAACAGAAACAAATATAAGGCGAAGTCAATAACGAAATGAGTCAAGAATTAGTCGACCATGAACGTCAATAAACAAGCGACCGAGGAGTCCGCGATGTTCGGGTCGGAGGAACCGGCAGCGGAAGACGGACGGAAATGCAGGCAGTCGCATCTTAATTAAGAGCTGTGGTCAGGACGTGGTAGCGGACGCAGACGCGACGACAGACGCCCGTTCAGTCGGCTACTAATGGTGAACCCATGGTGAGTCGGGGCGGGGCGGGGTCCACCTACGATGGCATGAATCACCGCCATGGTTCGTGATGTCGGTCTAATGTCTGGCTCATCAAACGATCAAAGGTTGGCCCTGTAGACACGGCCCGAAAAGTTGGTACAGGTCAGGAAGATGTAAGAATATGAAATACAATAAGAGAGCTTCAATGGCGAGGAGTATAAATTAGAAACTATATAACTATATTGGAAGAAAAATATAAATATGAAAACAGAAATATTTAACATACGGAAAAAATAAATATAAGAAAAAAAATAAATATAAGAAAATAGAAATATAAATAAAATTGACATATATAAAAAATAAATATAATAACAAAATATTCAAAAACGGACAAACACCTAGCTAAAATATTCATTATATAGTAAGAGAAACCAGAAAAACAAAATAGATCTGAAATATAGAAAGCATATAATAATAAGAAATGACGAAAAATGCATAAAGAAAAAAAAAATTCACCAAACTTACAAATACAAATAAAAATACAATAATTATTAAATTAATCGCAAATCCTGTATCGCAAATTATTAAACCAAAGTAAACTATTATAAAAGTCACACGCCAAATCTGGCCTTTTTACTCCCCTGTCCCTCTCTATTTCCACAGACCGTACTAACTTTTTCTGACGGCCTCTCGCACCCCGTCTAGACAGCAATAAAACTGCGAAGATCCGAGCAATTAATTACGAAACCCTCTCAAATATTTATAAGTGGAAAAAATGAAACGCATTTTTTAGTCACCGATGGGAAGTTTTCCGGTAATTAAAACTTGTGGCATCGCTAATAAATAAATGGAAATTGAAATAAATCGAGACAATTCAACTGACAGATCGATTGCTCGATCCATTGCACGGCCAGCAACATCAACAATTCTAATGAGTTTTAAGTATTTTGTCGCATTTGTTTATTTCCGAGAATTGGAATTTTTTCCTCACACTCTTATAATTTATTACCGAATAATGAAAGCTAAAACAACAGCTAGATTCACTCATACAAATTCCTGGTATTGATTCGTTTTCTAGAAACTAATGAATTTTCATGAAATTTTGGATTTTTTGGAAATTTTGGATTTTTAGGAAATTTCGATTTTTTGGAAATGTCGATTTTTTGGAAGTCCAATTTTTTCTGTTCGACTTTTTGCAGTTGTTTTGACTGCGGATTGGCGCTAGTTTTGTGTGTTTTTATCTCTATTCGCTTTTTTGTTATTCTTGTTGTTTAAAGTGTTTTTTGTGTTTTGATTTTGTTGTGCAAAATGTCAGACATTTTGACACATTTGCAGACCATTTGGTTTCGAGCGATTTCGCCGATATTTTTCACATGTTTATATTGTATTGTATTTGGTTGTTGTTTTCATTGTCGACTTTGTTGTTATTTTCATTGGCTTGTTTGTTTTTTTTTTGTTGTTGGTGTTTTCATTGTCGATTTTGTTGTTTTTCTCACTCCAATAATTTGGGATCTTTTCAATAAAAATCATTTCGATTTCAAAGAAAACCCCAATTTGTTTTCTTCTCGGTGTTTGTTGTTCCCGATTGAGGGGAAGTGTGTCAATATCTCGGTTGTCGGTTTAAATATTTGTTTTGTGCACTCGAGTGTTTATTATATCATCCATAGCCAATATACAAGATACAACATACATTCATATATCTATCGAAAATGTTGTATGTCTGTACAAAGTACATATTTTGTATTTATGGTACCAATGTTGAGAGTTCGTTGATCCCCTGACGCCGGGCATGAACGAGTTCGATCGTTAGACATCTTTATTATTCTGTTTTGACTAGAGTGATCGATGGGTCGTCGCCGAATGGGGCCGGGCCTGGGTCTGGGCCTCGGCCTGGGCAGGACCGTCTTAGCAGGTACTCAAACCGGCCTCTCTGACAGCTCAATGACAACAATCTTGACAATTTTCGCAAATAGTTCGATCTAGCTTCGGGTTTGGCTCTTCTCCAGAGGCCAAGCCGTCGCAGGCACTGATCGATCAGTCGATTGAAGGCAGGAAATGCACTAGCTTTTTGTTCGTACATCCAAAAGGCTTCACTTTTTTTTTCCACTTCTTAAATTATTTATTGCAAATTCAAACATTTTCAGTACAATTAAATACAAAAATAGCAAGTTTATACACATTTTTGTAATTTTATTTATATAAAGATTAATGTTTGATTATTATTTTACATTTTTTGAATGTTTATTATTTTTTTAATGTTTTATATATTTTTATTTTCATATCAAGGAACAATATTTAAAATAAATAATCCCCTCTTAAGATCCTAGTTATCTCAAATGCAAAATAATTTATTGATGTAATAAATAAAAAATATATTTTCCAATTTGTAATGTGGGTCAAACATATTTTTCTACATTATTCCTTCATATTCTTTCTTCATATTTTTCCCTTCCTCACATATTTACGAAAGTACATTCGTTGTTGTTGGTTTTTAATTCCCTCTGATTTATACGAAATTAATTTTGACCCAAAATAAATAATCCAATGATTCATGGGACTGGCGTCGGCTTTCAAGCTCACCGCTAAGTCATCTCACTACCTTTCGCCACGCCCCTCGCCCCACTCGACCCTCCGCCGCCGGTGTCCTCGACCAGAGCTTTAAGCAAGCTCTTAAATCATTCTCCGTTGAGTGTTTTTCTTCGTTATATTTTTTACTTGATTAATGCCTCAGTTTCGAGTTTCATTTCCGCGACATTCCCGGCCAATAACTCAGATATTTCTCGTATCTCGATCTGGGAATTCTCATGCCGATCTCATTCCGATCTTCTCATGCCGGTCTCTCTCAAAATCCTCGATAAAATTTCCGTTCGCTTCTTTCGAGATCCTTTTCATCGGGTCACGGACGACCTTCGTCTCGCCTGGCCTGGCCTGTGTCGATACCGAGAAAGGCTTGCGGTTTTCTAATACCTGATCCTCTGTCCACCTCTCTCTCTTCTTAGCCCACTCACAATGTCTCTCTATACGTCTTCTGTCTGTCGCCGAGATGGATGTTTCTTGGAAATTCGCTTCGACTCGAAATTCGAGACCGAAATTGATACCGTCGTGGAATGCTTAATTATAGCTTCTATGCGATTAAGAAACCCTTCCCTCGATGACATCGTCGTATTATAGAACCGACTGTGGTTCTGTGTTTCTGGAACCGAAGGGTTTGGCTCGTGCTGATCCGTCGATAGCTAATTGATTGCCAAAATAATTCATCTGTCAGGGAGTTTTTATTTATGAGCTGATTGTTGTTGTCTGGGAGTTTCATGGAAGTCAATATTGAATTTACAAAAATAGAATAAAAATAAAAACATACTCTCCCCGAACTACGAGGAAGTCCTCTAATCGATCTCTAAACGACTGCTAATTAGCCATTAATCCGCTTACTACTTAAGCTCCCCACAACCGCTCACTGGTTCCACCGACCGCGATGCCTCAGCCTCATTAGCTCGATGGGGCAAAGTGTTTTCTGATGATTCGCAAGTGATTTCACGGATCTCTCCGAGAGTCATTCGTTGTAAGTCTCTGAAATCCGCTGTATTCAATTCAATTAGTAGTCCATGTGATTACTTTTCGAGTCTAATGGAATTATTATAACTACTTGTCATGTAAGTCAACTGGCTTTTAGCTGCGATATCGAGTTGGATCGATAATAATTCTATAGTCTCTGATCTCTAGAATTCCCTCCATAGCTTTGTGTTTCATTGAAATCCCTACCAGCGACTCTTGTTTGTTTATGTTTGGTCCCCTGAATAACCCACATTCCTCATCTCCAATTATCGTCATTAATTCCGAAGAAAACATCGCTGGAAGTCGTCATAGTTCATGGTTGGGATTTCATTACAAAAGCCTCGGATTTTGTAAAACTGTCAAAAACTCTGTTCCCCGATACGACTTTGACTCGATCCGATCCGATCTGTATAACAAATTAGCTTTATTAAAAAACATTATGAAGATGAAAAAGAAGCAGAGGAAAAAACACTGGACCTCGAGTCGTTTTTTGCTGTTAGCTGTATTTTGTTTGGCAACAATAAGCGGCTTAATTGATTTACCAATGTTTACAAAGTCGCCACGGCCCAGACCACACGGATCGGGTTACAGCGCTTGCCACGACTTCGCCTCGATTTGGGTCGCTTTGGTTCTCTATGGGGCGAGACCGGGAACCGACTCGGACAAAATACCTTTAAATGATGCGACGAATGGTTTGGGCGGGTTTGCGAAGGGCTTTTTTAGTGTCTTTTTATTGCTGTTTTTGCAACCAGTCCACTAATGAAACCTCTTTCTCGTCTCCCTTGCAGATCGTCCCGACGTCGCCGAGGAAGGAGACAAAGAACCGATTCGCCTAGGCAGGATTCAGGGGAATTCATAACAAAATGAAGTGCTTCGTCCACACGTGCCTCGTCACGCTGCTTGTTATCGTCGCCACGACATCGCTGGCAACACCGGCAGCCACAGCCACAGCGGCAGCGACAACACATCTCCAACAACAACAACACCAGCCACACACCAAACAACACCGACAACACAATCATCACCATCGACGACACCGGCTCGTGGAGGCCGACGCGGGCGGCGTCTCCCGACTGCAGAGGGCGCCGTCGTCGCACCCCGACCAGGACGCGGAGCTCGTGGCCGGAGCGCCAGAGGGCGCTGCCCGGTCGTCGCCGCCGCCGCCGAAGACGACGACGCGACTGCGCCGCATCAGCGCCCGCGACTACTACAACAAGGTGACGCAGCAGCGACGCCTAAACCCGCGCCACTCCGGCCCGGCCGCCGACCGCGGCCAACATGGTCATGGCCATGGTCAGGGACATCCCGAGTGGTCCTACAACAGCTACAACATCCACACGAACCTGTTCGGGCCCGCGCCCTCGTCCTCGCCGTCGTCGTCGGGCAAGGGCGACGACAACACGCAAGACGTCGAGTTCATCGGCTCCGGCACGAACCACCACGAGTGGAGCGCGCCGGCGCCGTCGCCGCCTCAGTCGCCGCCACCACGTCGCGGCTACGGCTACGTCCCGCCCCTGTTGCCGACCGTAGCGCCCCGACGCACCGGCTCCGGCTTCGTCCCGGCCACGGCGACCGCCGGCCCGCCGCCGCCGCTGGTGCCGGCGCGCCGAGGCTACGCGCCACCAACAGCGACGTCGTCGGCGTCCGCCACGACCACGACGACGTCGCCCACGACGACAACAACGACAACGGCGTCGCCGGCGTCTGGCGGCAGCGACGCGTCGCACACCACGGAGAATCCCTTCGAGGTCGGACGCGGACACGGGAAGGACCCCAAGGACCTGGAGAGGTGAGTTTTGGTGGGAGGAAAAAACGGAGCAAGGGTTCAAGAAATTCGAAGGGAACGAGTTGACTTTTCTTTGGCAACACGTGTCCGCAAGTGTTGCCAACTCATGTCCAAAGCAATAAACAAAATTCCTCCGCCATTCGTCAACGAACGCGCGTTTGGCATTTGCCAGAGCCCGCCAAAGCCCGGAGCTTGACACATGGATTGATTGATGGCCGGATCAGGCGCCGCACACGCCATGCATCCATGCATCAGAGGTGTCACAATTTCCAGGTTGGGTCCCAGGTTGGGGTCGGTGGAGCCGATAGGGGGTTTCGCGAGCTAAAGCGACAGTTGCACAGATGAACGTATGGATTTCTCTTGGGTTGAACAGTTTAGGGAAATTGGCAGATGGAGAGGTAGACGGAAAGACGGAGGAAAGGAGAGTCGAACTAATAGACATAGCAGCGAACAGAGATAAGTAGATTACGAGAAATATGAGAAATTTGATAGAAATGTGGGAGGAAAGGAGTCAGAGTGTGAAGGAAGAAATCGAAATCGTCTTTGAAGGAACTGATGAGAATTCAAATGAATTGATCAGAAATTGAACTGATCAAGTCCAAATAATTTATTGAAAATTCTGAAGATTTGGACAGAATTTGGATGAATTTATCAGAAATCAATACGGAACAATTCATCAGGAGTCTATGGAATTGATCGGGATGCAGATGCACTAATCAGAATTCATAGGTATTGATGCGAAATTGATGAAAATTGGAAGAAACTGATCAGACTTCGAAGGAATTGATAGAATTATTCGATAGAATTCTTTGGCATTAGAAATCTATGGAACTGATCAATACTCGAAAGAATTGATTAGAAATCAGTGCAGAAATTTTGATCAGAATCCGGAAAAACTGATCAGAAATCGATGGAACTGATCAACATTCGAAAGAAACGAATATTAATATATATTAATATTAATCAAAAAACCAAAATAATTCACTTCCCGCAGAATGTGACAAAATCAGACTGATGACGGCTGCAAGTTGTACAACACCTTGTAAGCGATACCAGTTTGTTCGGCTCTCATGTCTCTCGCATTCCATCGATCATGGAGAACACGAACTGTGATTTGTTTCCATTTATTCTTAACCGCTTTTAATTACTCGGCCGATGACTAAATTTGGTAAAACACCTTGAGGTCAGGTTGCGACGTGTGGCCGACGTCAGGGCGACCGCATTTGATTAATTATTGAGGAAGTGACAACAGCTCGAAGGACGCTTTTTAGCACAGTGAAAAAAGACCGGACTCTTCCCCACTCTTCCCCTTTAAATATCCCCATGTCGTTGGCGAATCCTCGTTGCATTCTCCTACTTTTAAAAGGCAATTAAATTTAAGTTTTCATAAGTGCCTTTTTACGACACTGGCGATCGATATTCAATAATGGTTACTTTTCGCACGACAGAAAACCATCTCTTCAGATTAAAAAAAAAACAATGTTAATAGAAATTTAATAGCTCGTTAAATTTTTCCTTCTCATTTTTTTATTTTGTTGAACAAACGCACCTTAGCATTCCAAATTGGAAAACGGTTTTACGACGGGAAAAAAACGACTCAAATCAAGTGGTTTTCTCCGTGGGGGGCCTCGGAGACATTTCTTGGCGGAAGTTTCCAGTTAAGTTTAATGGTCAACTTCAAAGAATTTAAATTCATTTTGTTATTTGTTCACTTCCTTCCACAAATCCTCTGAATTACATCTGCTAGGAAAGCGAAGTTTTTCAACTAAAGATTTTTTTATTAAATTGCTATTTTTTATTTTTTTCATATTTTACACTTTCTCATATTTTTCACCAATCTTTCTTATTTTCCACTATGTACCTTATCTTTATTTTCTTATATTCTGCACTTTTTTTCTTATTTTTCACAATTTTCACTTTTTCATGTTTTTCACATTTTCTCTTCTCTTTCACTTTTTTCCGCCTTCCTGTATTTTTTCTCTTATTTTCTATTTTTTCACAAGTTTTCATATTTTTCACATATTCTCTTATTTTTCACATTTGTGCTTACTATGTATTTTTCTCTTACTTTCTATTTTTTTGACTATTTTTCATATTTTTCTTATTTTACACTTTTTTTCTTATTTTGTATTATTTCTCTTATTTTCACATTTTTGCTCGTAATTCTCATCTTCATATTTATAACTTATTAATTCTCTTATTTTTTTACTTAGAAAGTTATTCTTTCGTTTCTACATTTCATTCCCTTTTCATCCATTTCGTTAAATTAATTTTTTCCCCTTTTCTGGCTATCTTTATCGATCTTTGCCTTTAGAAACCTCCAACTTAGTCCTTCTTCAACTGCCTACCAATCATAACATCTTGCTTCACGTTCTTCTCTTCTCCCGGGAATCCTGACTCTTCTCCTGACGGCCACCTTCCCCCACCCACGATTCCCCATTCGCTCCTTCATGGCCTTCATTTGGCACAGATTTATGACTGTTGCAATCTGCGTCTGCGGAACGGCCGGCAGTTAAATTGCTCTTCCTCTCCGACTCTAGGAAGTGGGCGTCGACTTTAATTATTAATGCGAATTTATTGCAACACCTTGAAGGACACGCCCCTTAATTGCACAATGCCCATTTGCTGCTGCTGCATCGCCCCTCTTCTTCTTCTTCTTTTGATTCTTCTGATTCTTTTGATTCTTCTGCTGCATCATATTTTGTGTTGATGTTTTGTTGTTGTTTTGTTAACTCGCGATTCTCGTGATCAGCGCGAGGAAGAACTTTTGCCTTGTTTCCAACCGAGGTCGAGACTCTGGGTCGATGGCTGGACTCAGGTGCTCCGTGAAGCCGGGGACGACGAAGGAGGTCGGTCAGCCAATTACTATGGGTTGGAAAATCGGCAGGAGGCGGTGGGGGAGGGGCTCGATTTTTAATATGAAATATTCTGTCGAAGATAAACGAGAGATTCCAAAGAATTCTGCAGACCATCAACTGACCTTTGTTCGACTCAACTTCCTCAACAGCTGAGCGAGGGATGAGGGGGAGACTCAGAACTCCCTAAACTGCGGTGCCTCCCCCCGTCTCCTCCTCCTTCAACGCCACTCCCATCCCGTTCCCGTTGAAAACTGGGTCAACACCGCGCAGACGACTCCATTAGGAAACCAATTACTTGATGAATGGTTGATTTTGATTGCATGGGGGGGTCTCGAATCGTTGCAACACCGTCTCAACAACGTCCTCACGCCGTCAAACAACCAGCACCCGACCACCCTCCCTCCCTCCAGCCAATCCCCATGAGACTCCACGAGACTCGGCCATGCAAATCAATGGCCATTCAATGACCACGACGGCTACGGCGACGGCGGCAAAGGCTGCAATTGCAATGCAACAATTAATTGATTTATCGATTGATCGATGCATCGATAGGCCGATAGCTCGACAGTCGACGGGTCGGGTTGCATGGCATGGATCATGCAAGGGGCGGACTGGGCGTGGCGGGGAGGGAATCAATCAGGCCGGAGTCGGGCGACTTCAACGAGTGCGGTCGGCTGCTGCGCGCCACCAGTTGCCGGCTGGATGGCGTGGTGTTGATGATGATGTTGGTAGTGATGATGGTGATAATGATGATGATAATCGTTGGTCATGGCGAGAGAAGTGATTATCGTGTTGGTGAGGTGGATGATGATGATTATTATTACTTTAATGTAATAATGTATATTATTTTTTAATGATTTTTATTTCATGATGAATTTTAATTTTTGATGATTTTTATTTTTTGATTAATTTTATTTTTTTAATAATGTTATTTTATGATGAATTTTATTTTTTGATGCATTGTATTTTTTGATGAATTTTATTTTTTGATGGATTTTAGTTTTTGTTGATATTTCTGGTCAGATTTTCCTCTGATCGTTATTTCCGTGATGATTATTTAATAATTTTTTTAAAGATTATCATTATCGAACCCAATTATAATTTCTTCCATGATTACAATTTCAATAAGGATTATAAATCTTATGTTTGTAATTATTTTTATTTTCCTTATGATGATATTTCCTTTTATGATATTTCTAATTATACTTTTCTGATGATAATCATGATGATTATTTTTTCGGGATTCATAATTTTTTTTTTTTTGATGATTGTTTGAAGCTGCATTTTATTAATTCTGCTAAATTTTACTTCGATATTTTCCTTACTATTTTCGCATATTTATTTTTCTGATAATTATCTTGACTATCACTGCATTGAAGGTGATCACAGAATTCGATTGCAGATTATTAGGTTAAACGCGTTTGCGGCGATCAAAGCGAATCTCATGCCTCGCTGCAGCTGGACGCACAGTAGTCGCGGTCTGGCTGATGGCGTGTGAAAACCTGGAAACCGTTTTTAACGAACCGCCGATCAACCAAACACCCGGCCACCCGCTCGCCCCAGCTCACCACGACTCCCCACTCGGGTCTGCGGCACACACTTGTTGGTCATCCATCCATCGATCGATCACCTGCGGCGCGGATCTTTCGACACTTGCGCCTCAAGTGTTTGCGTCCAGCGAGCGGAGTCCGGCCGTCTGTCCATCGGTCTGTCGGTCTGTTTATGTGCCTGTCTATCGCCCACTTCGTCTACTAATATTTTATCCACAGATCTATACATCGTTCCCCTATTCAGCGATCTCCTTTCTTCACCTACTCATATTTGTGTTCGATGATTCTCCTGTCTGTCCCACAGTCCGTTCATCGCTCTATTAGTATGGCCATCGTTCATGGTCCAGCTCTTTGTCGACCAGGGCTCTGATCCTCCTTCCTTCCTTCCTACCTCCTATCCACAATCCATTCACGCGATCTTCCTCTGTAATCAAGTCTTCGACCAGCTCGATTGCAGAAGCTCTAGCGATCGGCGAGCGTTGATCGTCGATGGTCGAGTGGTGGCTGCGACGGCTCCTCGAGACTCGCCGCGAGCCCACATTTGCATAATGTTACACCGATCTCGTGCAAATGGTGCTCACCTCCATCTCGACACACCTTTCCGTCCGTCCGTCCTTCCGTCCGTTCGTCTGTACATCGATTCTGCCTCCTTCTCGGTCCGGACGCAAACGAGCTTCTCGTTCTGGTTCGCTAGTAGTCGATGGTAGCTTCGAGATTATTTACAAACCACTCCGATGTGTCGCTGGGTAGCAAATGTTAGGAAATTTATGGTAAAATTTCCTCAAAATCACTACCCAATATGTTCTGGAATAACTATTCAAAGAAACAACAAGAGAAATCTATCGAAATCCATGATCGGTTAAAAGAAGTTATTTGCTCGATGGTGTCTAAAAAATCCTCCCCCAAACGAAATCAAAATCGCCAGTAACATTCACACTATTCGACCGTAGTCGAAAAAATCCGTTCCTTTGTTTTATGTGAACCTTCTCTCGACTACTCCTAAACCTAGGCTATTACCATCAGTCGGCGTCAGGGCCAAAAGTGCTGTTAGAATCGGAGCATCGGATCATCATCGTGGCATTCTCCACAACCTTCACTCGCCGTCTAAAGTCTTCCTCCTTCCTCCATGGTTTTTGTCTTCTTCTCGATGGGTTTTTGTCTACTCCTTCGTACTTTTCCTCTTCTCTCTTCGATCCTCATCATCCTCAAACGGTTTCTCTTCTTTACCAATTGCTTCCCCTGCATCCCCGATAATTTTCCACCTCCTCCTCGCTCGTTCTCATCTCTTTTCCATCACTTGGTGCCTTTCCTTCTCTGAACCCATTACCATGCGCGGATTTCTAACACTCGTAGCATCAAATTTACAAGTCATTCCCGGCGCACTCTGCCCTTCCCTCCGGTCAGATCCCTCTGCAACCCACCACTGTTGTCATTAATGGTCACAATTTCCTCCACGGTTCAGGCATTTCCCACATTAGACTAATGGCAATGGCTATGGAAATGGGGGAATCGCGGACGGAGCATCTCTATCGGTCGTGATGGAGTCGATGCAGCAGGGCAGACAAAGGGGCGAGGATGTGATGGCTAAGGCTCGATGGAACCATCCTCTGGCACCTACTCCACTTAAGAGCAGGCCATTTGGAGAGGTTCGGCGGAGTCGGGTTCGCGTTCAGGTCCAGCCAGAAACAACGCCAAGAAGACAGGATCGAGATTCGGAGGTGGGCAGATGAAGGGATTGGAGAAGGCAGTCGACTGAAAGGTTGAGTTTGAGCAGACAAGCGGGAGGAATAGGAATGGAGAGGATGGAGAGAAAAGCAAGGCGAGCAAGAGGGAAAGGAATAGGGAGGAAAAGGGATAGCAAGACTCAAGTCGTCGCCAGTCTTCGATCGCAAGCCTTCGATAAGCCGGACTCATGCACAGGCAACACCTTGGCCCCCCACTCGACGTAGTTGTTGTTGTTGTCATTGTCATTACTAATGTTGCCGGTATCAACATCATTGTTGTTGTCATTGCAGTGATTTCTATTGCTAATTCCTTTGCCTTTAACCATTTAACCCACGTTAGAAGTTAGATGTTAGAAGTTAGATTTCGTTCCCACTGTAGTCGATCAGCGGATTGCTCCAGGAACCCCCGCGAAGAGCGTTGCAACCCCCTCGATCAGGGCTGCCAGATCGGCACTCGTGTCGGGTAATTATCGAAAATCGTTGACAAGCAATTTGTGGACCGGAGCATGAAGTGGTTCATGTTGTTAGTGTTGTTAATGTTGCTAATGTTGTTTTTGTTATTAGTGGTATTACAGTTGTTGCATCGTTTGTGATCTTGTTGTTGTTAATTCTTTATTGTTGAAGCTGCTGTGTTTGTTTCTATTGATGGCGTTGTTGCTGTCGTTGTTTTTCCTCTCTTGATGCTTGCTATTGCTGCTGTTGTTACTGCAATCGTTCGATGTCGTTGTTGTTGTTGCTGGAAACTCGACGGGCTCCACCGACAGATGACGCGGGTTGGGCTCGTGGATCGGCGCGTAGACGACCAGGTTCAAAGGTTAAAATTAATGCTATTGTTGTTGTTTCTATTGCTGATGCCTTTGTGTTCGCATCTTGTTGTTGTTAGAGCTGTTGTTGTTGGTATTGCTTTTGTTCTTCCAATTGGTCTCGTTTCAAAACGAAGCCAAGGCTAATTTCCATGCCTTCGTTAGGTTTATCTTCAGTTATCTCGCTGTCTCCCTCTACCGCCCCTCCTGCTCTGTCACTCTGCGATCTCGTTTATTTTTCTGTTCCAAGTATTTGCTGCAATTGCTGCTAGTTTGTAGTTGTCGTTGTTGTTGCTCCGGCTGCTGCCTCCGTTGTTGCCGATGTTTTCGATGTGGAACCGCGTTGCAATCGTCGTTGTTGTTGTTCTTGTTCTTGGCCATTCGAGATGTCATTGTTGTTGTCAATGAGTTTCGTCGTTGCTGTTGCTCATTATTGTTGTTACTTTGTTGTTGTTGTTGTTGTTGCTGGTTCTGCAAGTGCAATGTCAGAGGTGACCCAAATCGCCAGCGCTCGCATCCGACAGCGGCCAAATCGATGCCATCAACGATCGGTGATCAATGATCGTGGGGCGCAAGTGGCGGCAGCAGCTACAACAACAACAAAAGCAACGCCAAAAGCAAAAACAAAAACAACAACAATAGCAGCAGCAGCAGCAACACCAGCAACATGCAAAGTTTTCGCGACCTAGGCTTCTTATCTTTTGTTGTCCTTTTCTTTTTTGTCGTCGTTATTGTTGTTGTCATTATTGCCATTAATCTTGTTGTTGTTGTCATTGTTGTTGTTGTTGTTGTTGCTGCTGCTTTTGTGTGTGTGTCTCATTGGGCAATTCTCGAAATTGTTGTTATTTGTATGATTTTTTCTTTTCTTCTTTTCTTTCTTGCTGTTGCCTTGTTATGCAAGAATTCCGCGTGCAGCTGCAATATTTATTTCAATTGGTGTTGCCGATTCTCGCCGAAAACACACCAACCACAACAACAACATGGAGGAAATCTCAATTGTAATCATTCGTTAAATTCAACTCTCTAGCAATGAGTCGATATCGCGGTTCGATCGCTTTAATTGCGAATTCTTAATTGAATGACATGGAAATCCTATCCAAGTGTTCGATCAGTTGGACTGGGTGTAAAAGGGGCGTGGCCACGAAAGGGTTAATCCAAGCCAGCGGGTCAAGTAGCAACAATTCGCTTCAATCGAACGATTGCTTGGGGAAACTGAAACTGGTTCAGGAAAATGCACTATTTTATGACTAATTCATACCACTGGATTTTTTCCCATAGTCATCAAGTAGTAAACTTTTGAACACCTTTTTCATTTTCCCCCCAAATCCCGATCACTCCAACGATTTTACCTTCGTTCTTCGATTAGCTCTCCCAAAACCCATCCTCAATTTCTCAATTTAACTGCATTTGTCAAAGCCATGATGAAGAAATCTGTGAAAACCACAGATAATTCCATTAAATTCGCATTCTCCCCCGCGGCTTTTACTATCGTCCCAACAATAAACTGATCATTAAGAAAACACAAACAAACTCAGCTCGATGGGCCGTTTTTACATTTGTATTATTTTTTGGAAGATATTGTTGGTAAAAATCGAACATAAAACACAGTAAGAGAATTGCTTTAATCGCTCTCGAGCAATAAATTTATATTATCTCTTCGACTTTAATTTTAAACGCATATATTTTTCCACATTTACTTTTATCACCATTGATCAGGAAAAGGTTTTTTGGTGATTTTTTTTTTTTTTTTTTTAGACTTTTTATTTTCCCACCTCACGTTGGATGCTGGTGGCGAGAAACGAAACGTTTTAACGGTTGACATTTACGTCGTTTTATGCGTTTTTGGAAGCTGCACCGGCAACGTGGGGTTTAGAAGTTATCGGCTTAGGCCATTAGCATGGGCGAAAACGTTTAAGAGGTTTTAAAGCAAACCCGGACTTCGCCGCTTTCGTCTGTTGGTCTGTCTGTTCGTTTGTTTGGCGTTGACGATCGCGACGATCGACGAACTTTCAACGGATTTTCCCCAACTGTTTAACACGAATAAAATTTCGATGTAAAATCTCTTCGAAACCTGAAACCATCTCAATCTCTCTCTCTCTCTCTCACTCTCTCAATCTCTTTGTTATCGCTCCGTTAATATCTTTCCGAGGCCTGATTGAAAATCTCTCAACGATCGTATCAGTATCTCGCACATAATTTTCGTTCACATATTCGTGTATAATGAATTTGGAAAATTAAAATTAAATCTCTCAAGATGATTTTCATACCATTTCGACGACTTCCAAATCGTCGTCCGCGATCTGGGAGGAACTTCATCAAAGCGATCGTAACTCGAGCCACTGGAAGCGGAAAAGGTGGAGGGAGAAATTGGAGGAAATCGAAGAAATTACAACTGGTTCCAAATCCGATTAGAGTATGATTTTTTTTTTTTTTAATTTTCGTCATGATTCAAAAACTCACAACAACAACAATAACAACAACAACAACAAAGAGGACAAGAGGACACCAGATCCCAAGCTCAAGATCAAAGAGATCTTCAATCAATTGTCATGTTGATGAAGTTGCTGGAATTTACATAAATTTTCAGGCGGTCTTGAGCCCTGCAGCACAACAACAATGAGTACTATTATAACAACAACGACAAGAGCGGCAACGACAACAACAACCGCAACAACCACAACAACATGTTTTCATTTGCATACCGAAACTTGACATTCGGTCATGTCTGAGTCACTCGATCGACTCGATCGTAACAGGTAAAGGTCGAGAGTCCTCGTCTCCGGGGCCATGTGCAGGGCTCCAATGGGCCTAGTTTATGAGCTCACTTGGGCTCGGAAAGTGGAGCAATTAAAACGGTTTGGATTTCAAGTGGACGACCAGCGAGTCGAAGTAATTGGAAGCTGGAGCCTGGAACTCGGAGTCTCTTCTGCTGGCCGAGACTCGAGACGGCGATCGGTTTTCATGGCACGTTTTTGAGGAGCGATTATTGTTGTTGGGTCATTATGTCATCACGTTGTCGGTGTTGTAGTTGTTGTTGTAACTTTTATTGTTGTAACTGCCTTTGTTGTTGCAGTTGTAACCGTTGTTGCTCCTATTAACCCAGGTTGACAAGATGCTCCATGCACAGGCCCATCGTTGGCCAGAAGTCACGCTCACATGGATCTCCACCGGTTGTTGTTGTTATGATTTTGTTGTTGTTGTTGTTATCGCCGTGCAGCAGCTCGAATTGCCAGATAATTGCAGCCTGTGATGCAGCAAAGCCTTTTATTGCCCAAAACAAAAACTCAATCATCCATGAGAATTGCCGGGGAATTATTTCTCTTGTTTTTGTTGTTATTGCTGTTATTGGTAGCAGAAATTAACCTGATTTAGAGTGCGGAATCACGTTCACAAAAGAAAAAGGAAAACCGAAAAAGATTCGCCATGGGCGTGTCCTGGAATTTCGAGATTCGGAAGCCAAAGTTTCAACCGACCTTCCTTCGTTCTTCTTTCTCCTTATCGACTTCGCCGTTAAGCTTTTAAAAGAACTTTCAGGAATTCAGACGAAGGATTTTGGAAAGATCTCATGGACTGAATTTGTCATTTCATCGGAGTTGAAACGAGTCGATTTCGAACGCCATCAGCCGACATCATCAGCAGATCTTCCTGAAAGCTCCCATTATGAGATACTGCAAGTTCTCAAAGAATCTTCCTCTTGTCAAAAAATAAGCCCACGACCACCAACCGAACATCGTCAGGTAGAGCGGGCGGGTTCACAGAGAGTTCATCCCTGAGGAGGCCTCAGGAATTCACTTCCGTAATTCGAGACATGCGACCGAAAGCCATGAAAGGAAGGCTGGCTTTCGTCGGGTGTGTTGGTGGATCGCATAAAGATTCCGATTGTGTAACTAATTTCTAAGCGAGCGTAACTAACGAACAACAAAGTCAACCACAACGACCCAGTCACACACACACACACACACGCAAATGCACTGTGGTAAGACAGAACCTCGCACACATGATTAACCTGACAAGATCTTCCTGTGGGATGTCTTCGAGACCGCAGAGAGATTCTTGCGGTAAATGGCATGGGAGATTCCAAGATCAACCCAGGAATCGAATGGAAATCCGCGACGAGGTGGCGGAGGGTGTGAAAAGGAGACGGCGGAGACAGAGAGAGAGAGAGGGAGAGAGACTCAAGCAAGGTGCGCAGGGATAGGAAAGGGAGGAATCTTGCATGGAGCTGAGGGAGTTGGAACAAATGAAGATTTGATGATAGATTTTATGGAACGATTTTTGTTGAAATTATATGATCAATTAGTGGTAATAGGGAACAGAGGTCAAAAGTCATTAGAATGAGTGAAGGTAAAAAATACTCAATTTTGAAATATGTAAAGAAGAAATTAAAAATGGACTTACCTCGAGATTATTGTTGACCTCTTGAGAATCTTGTCACCATACAGCTGACAAAATCCTGTGGTGGTCACTAGTAAAGAAATAGAGGGTAAAGAAAAGAAACACGATTAAAATACTGGATGCAGATAATATATAGCTGAGAATAATATTGGAGAAATTAGTTAACTATAATCAGGTAGGGGAAAACTAAACACAATAAAATTTATGGCCATGTTACGGAACGCATCCGTGACAGAGCCAACAAAAAAAATCAGAATAGAAGTCATCGCCGTCGTCTTCAACTTCAATGTTTTCTACTTCATCGTCTTCAGTTTCGACGTCTTCAACTTCATCCTCTTCAACATTATCGTTTTCAACTCATTGTCTTCAACTCATCGTCTTCAACTGCGTCGTCCTGATTCTCGTCTTGGTCTTCATCGTGGTCGTCATTTTCAACTTCATCGTCTTCAGCTTCATCGTCAACATCATCGTCTTGATCCTCATCGTTGTCTCCTACGTTGTCGTCGTCATCATCGTCGTTATCACCGTTGTCGTCGTCTTCTTCAACTTCATCGTCTTCGTCATCATCGTCGGTATCGTCTTCATCATCGTCTCCACCATCATCTTCTCGTTAATGGGTGATCTCAACCTTTCGGGCCATCAGTTGAAGTCGATGTTGCCGAGGACGAATGAACGACCGACCGATGAATAGAACTGTTGTCGACGGCGGCGTCTGCGAACGCAAACTGATGTTCTCGGGAGCAATGATTTCTTGTTGTTGTATTAGGTTTTTTGTTGTTCGCATTTTGTTCTCGTTGTTTTCGCTGTTGCGGTTTACTTTTTGGTTCTGGTTGTTCTTTTAACTGTCTTCTTGACTTTTCTCTTGGTTCTGGTTGTTCTCTTGTCTGCAGTTTTAATTTTTATGTCGATTTCAATGTGGTTTGTTTTTGTTTTGGGCTGCAGATTTGTTTGTAGATTTGTTTTGTAGATTTCTTTGTGGACTTGTTTTTGTGTTTGGTTGTGGATTCGGTTCTGGATTAGAATTTAAATAGAGTCGAACGTGTTTGTTGTTATTGTTTCTTTTTCTATGCTTTCCGCATGGGTTCCTTTTGTACGTGCGACGTCTTCGACGCTCTTCATACCTCGCCTTCCTCTTCTCTCCACCACCGAGATCACCTTATTTGCCTTAAGTTTTCCTCCTTCACCTTTTTTCCTCCACAGTTTCTGCTTCTTCTCAGTCTCCACCTTTTCTCCTCCTATGTCTTCACCTTTTCCCCCCTAGGTCTTCACCTTTTCTCCTCCTCTTACTCCACCTTCGCTCCTTCATTGGCTTCAGCCTTAAATTCTCCTTCTCTTCTCCTCATTGGACTCGCTGTCTATGCGGATGTCTGTCCTACTCTATGCCGACTCTATCCATCGGCCTCTGTGCATCATCCCTCCATCCATTTGTCTCTGTGGCTGCGCCTCGCTCCCTCTCTCTCTCTCGCTCACTCTCCCCCTATCTATCTGTCTGTCTGCGCTCATCGCAGAAGTTATTTGAAAATTTAGCTCGGTCCTATTTTTGAATTCCTCCTCACAGACGGAATCCATTCGCAATTTTGCATTTTATTTCGTTTGTAATTTTTTTATTTATTTTATTTTTCCTGCTTTTATTCGTAATAATTTTACACTTTGACGGTTACGCCGAGTGCTTCCTCTTCTTTTGGGGAGCTGACTGAGCGGATCCGATTTAGAGGGATCCGCTCGGTCTGTGCTCCGTTTATATAGATCAAGAGTTTAATAAACAGATTTTATGGTTTCAATTTTTATGCAAGGCATGCTCGAGTTGTTGCAAGGGTGAGGGAGTGGGATAGAGGGTAGGAGAGCTGAGACAGAGATCGAGATCGAGATAGTGCTATTTCAGGCATGATTTGCAAGCTAGTCGAGAGACTAATTAAAAATTAAATCTGAATCACTCGTGTCGATCGTTGGCCTGATTCCGTCAGGTTTCGCCGACTTCTCGAGAGAAGCACTTGACTGGAAGAACTCTGATTAAATCGAAGTAACTAAATTAAAATTAAAATGTAAAAAAATAAAAAAAAAAAATAAAAAAAAAATAAATAAATAAAATCTGAAATATTAATTCCTAATTTTCATCGCTTGAAACAAGATTTAAGTACTTGAAATATTTCTTAATATATCTGAAAGAATTTGCTTTAATGTCTTGAGAAATCTTCGCATAGCCATTGAGGGCCGGAAATCCATATGAATTTACATAAACATAAATTTTCCAAAAACGATCGAGTTTGTGCATTATTTTTTGGTTTAAAATCATGGCCAGGATCAACGTAAACTGTCTGCGGTGCATGTTGCATGTGGAGCCCATGACATACAATTTGTACGGGAAATAAAAACGCTCGATTAATGACTTCTGGACTCTGGGCTCGACGATCGATGATCATTTATTATTGATTTCCAGCGAAAAACACAACATAAGTGTGCAAAGTACGATACGAAACGAGCATCCTGCTAATTTATGCGTCAACGAAGGAACCGCATTAAAAGGAACCGACTCTTGGGCAGGAGGCGGGGCCGGTCAGGAGAGGGACGAGGAGAAGATGCCAAAGAGGAGGTGGAGTAGGGAAGGTGGAGCAGAGAGAACGAGGGGAGGATGAGCACGGAAGGAGTCAACATTAAAGCGTGGTTCGTAATCGCGAAAATAAATGCATCGCGCAAAATTTGCATAAATCGAAGGAGGAACGAGCGGGAACGAGGGCAGGCGACGAAGTGAGGCCGAGACAACGACGAGCCCGAACGAGATAGAACGAGGGAGATGAGTCGACGACGACGAGGCCGACAATGACGACGACGATGCGAGTGAGAACGAGACGACTGATGGTCGTCGGCGGCGAGTGCGAAAAACTTCCGGGTTAAAAATGGACACAACGTGAGAATTTCGCGTCGTGGGCCGCAGGCCGCCGGCTGCAGAGTTGCCAACTGAACCTGTTCTCGACGTCGTCGTCGTCGTCGTCGTCTTTAGTGGACTAAAAAAGAACGGGAACAATAGCAACATGAAAATGGCAACAACAATGCGAAGAACTCAACGAAATTGGTGCACATAACAATTACAACAACATTCAATTATGACACCGATTGCTACCGGGAAGAGGAGAACGAGGAAGAGAAGAAGAAGAACGAGAAGGAGAAGGAGACCGAGAAGATGAGGAGCCGAAGGAGCTTCAGGAGGAAAATCGAGGCCGAGAATTCGGCAACCTCTCATTAGGCGAACGAGTCCGAAAATGAGAGCCTGCCACGGGCGCAGCTTCAGCGAACGTGGCTTCGGCAATTTATGACATTGACGAGCGAACGAACGACGCCCACTGTGCCGTGGAACTCGCTCGGCCGAGAGACGAAGGTTTCGCCCTTGGGGGCCGCGAAAGGCTCGAGAGACGTCTCTTAACGGAGGTTTCCCCGAGGCCCGAGACGAAGAGCTCGGGCAGGCGGCCGTGCACAGGTTGAGGAAACGCCGAAACCGTCAACGAATAAAAATAAAGCGACCTGGTCGTCGTTGGCATGAATTTGTATGCAAATCTAAGACGTGGTCATTTATTTCGACCGAAAAAGGGCTGCATCTTGTGTCTCTCGGTCATCGATCAAAATTCCCCCCCACGCAAAGAGAGCGGAAGAGTGAGTGAGAGGGAGGATGAGAGACCGATGGCATTTCGTTATCTCGATCAACGAGTTTTCGTCATTTCGATTCCATTAATTATCGTCAACCATCTCGTGTTGCACCATCAGTCAACGGCACCCATCGTCCACCGTCTGCGGACCCCTTCGGCCCCACCACTTCACCCCACATCCACCAGCACCGGTGCAGCAACGCCGCAGATGGCGCTCAGCCTCACACCTTCGCCGTCGATGATCGGCGGTCGGCGGTCGGCGAAGCGGTGGATCGACGGCGAAATCCTTGTGCTACAACATGAGCTGTTAACGTAATCCGATATATTACAAAACGCTCCCTCTTACTCTCTCTCTCCACCCCGCTCTCTCCACCCCGCTCTCTCTTTCTCCCACACTCTCTGTCGCCCCTCTCTCCCATCGCGCCCTCTCCTGCTCGCCTCTCGGCTGTCCGATCGATTCCTCATCAACCACACGCATCTCGGACCCTCCGCTCGGCGATGCAGCAACGGTCGTTGATTGATGTTGAGCACCGGAGTCGGTGGAGGTCCGACGGTCAGTCCGAGAAGGAGAAGCAAATAGTGTGGGAGAGAGGGAGATGGAGAGGAAAGGTGGAATTCCACGGATAAGACGAGCTGACGGAGCCAGGCTTCGACTGACCTTCTTCGTGTAAATTAATTAACAGTCATGTCGGAAAATCATGTTTTTGATTTTATTTTTTATTTTCCATTTATTTTCATTTTATAGTTTAACTCAATTTTTTAAATTTTCGTTCAATTTTTTTAATATTTTTTCATTTACTCATTAATTCAATATTTTTTTCATGTAATTTTAAATTATTTTTCTTCTTTTCTTCTTCTTTATTATTATTTGTTATTTTGATTTATTATTTAATTTATTTTTGATTTTTTTATTCTTTTTGTAAATTTTTTTCATGACATTTTATAGCATGTTATTTCAATTAAATATTTGTTGTTAATTTTAGTGTAAAAATAGTTTGTATTTTCTATGCTATTTATTTTTGGTAATTTTGTTCGTTTTTCTCTGATTTCGTTTTTTATTGGTTTTTGTTTGTTTCATAATTAATTTAATTCGTAAAATTGACTTGTCCAAATCCGTGGTGTAATCGCACGATCGTCGCATGTTATGCAAAGCCATGCGCGCCACGTGAGTCCCGACTGGGTTCGTGGAAGACGCCTGGCCTCGCCCGCCGGACCGGCCCCAGGTGGTCCTGGTGCAGCAGGGTCCAATTACTTTTCGCTTATCACGCAACCGTGGCGAGCTTTTCACAGGTCGGAGAGGGGAGGACGAATAGAATAGAGGAGAGGAGAGAACAGGAGAGGAGCGGGGAGAAGAGGCGTGAAGAGAAATGGGGCGAAAAGCGAGTCGGGTTGGTGAGAGATGGAATCGAGGATGCCATGGAGGGGAAGAGCTCCTTGGGGGTTCTTCGACGGTCTTGAAATCCACACCATGGCTTTAATGTCGTGCACAAGGCAGCGTCTTCTTATGAGAAATAATAGATATTCCACTTCGTGAAAGACACGAACAAATTCAATGAAAAAGATGGTACGATTGAATGAAAAAATGCTCCAAATCTATGAAAAAGACGGCAAAATGAAATGAAAAAGATGCTCCAATTCAATGAAATATGTAGATGGATAAATTAAATGAAAAATATGCTTCAATTCAATGAAAAGGATGGCATCATGAAATGAACAAATTGGTCAACTTAATTGAACAAGACACTCCAATTCACTGAAATATATGGAAAATTCAGTGAAAACCCTGTACACCGACTAGTCTGGATGCTGATAAATCATACCGACCGATTCCCGGACGTCTCTCGGAGTCCCCTCCACACGGTCCCAAGGTCCGAAATAGAGACTTCCTTCCTGGTCCCGATCCAACGGCAAGGCGACGACAACCACGGCCCATTCAACTTCCTCGTCCCACGTGGACCGTTCAAACACTTTCAATTTTGTCTGTCATCCAAAACGATTTCCATTTCGTTACGAACGCATGTCAACGCAAGGAGAGGCGAAGTGTGCGTGTGCGTGTGTGTGCGTGGAGTTGTAAATGGGAAATTTGCAGAAATATTGAAAATGAGTGAAAAGCAGGCGTGGGACTTCGCCTCGCACACAGGACGTAGGACTCCAGCCAATTACTGTCACAATAAATTTCCATTTGAAACTCAGTGCGAGTCGCATGCAGAAAATGCTGACTTTTCACAAACGAACCCCGCTGACTCGCGACGGACAGAGGGACAGACAGGGACCAATTGGATGGAGAGAGACGGACTGACCGAAGACAGATCGACAGCAGGGAAAGACAGACCGATTGGACGAAGGACAGATAAAGATAGGCTCCGAAATCGAGTCAGGCACGGACTTCGAGACCAACCCGGGGATGGACTTGGAGACAGACCAACGACAGACCGAGGCAAGGACAGACAAGCGCCGAGGACAGACAGAGCGACGACGACAATGCGTTGCGCCGCATGTTGTCAACAACTTTGTCAACATTTTCGACACGCAAACGGCCGGCCACGACTGCCGGAGATGTGAAGATCATAACGTGATCGCAGCAAGTGATTGCGAGCAGACGGTCGGGGGAGATCGCCAGACAGAGAGGGAGACAGAGAGAGAGAGGGGAGAGGGGGAGACAAAGTTGGCCAAAAACACAGACGTGCAGACGGAGAGACACACGGGCAATTTCGGACAGACGGACGGACGGACGGCCGACCCGGCTTACATGCATGAAATTGCAAATGCGGACAATTAAATATTGTAACGCTCGTCCTGGACATGACTGCAGCGACATCCTCGGCAAGTACAGCAACAACAACAAGAACGGTAAAATAAAAAAGAACAACAACAGCGACATCTCCACCAACAACTGCAACAAAAACAACGACAACGACAACGGCATCGGCATCGGCAACATGTGAGTGCGACGATCACGATTTTGTCCAGTGTTTTCTGTGTCTTGTTTGTTTTATTTTCGCCTCTTCCCCTCTGCGCATGAATGCGAAACACGTTACATTTTTCATTTTAACTCATGGGCGGACGTGTGTCTGAGCGAGGGAAAGAGAGAGATAGGGAGAAGAGAGAGAAAGAGAGAGATGCACTGCGAGTAAGAGAGATGTTGCGAAGGCTAATGAAGGCAGCCTCCAGACTCCGATGATTATGACCATAATTTGTGGCCATAAAAGCCAAATGACATTTTATTAAATATGCATTTAAGTAAATAAAAGTGTAATGAAAGTTACATAAATTTCGCAATTGAATGCGAGGGGGAAACGCGTAAATCACGTGACGAACACGATGCGAGAGCGAGAGCTGAAGATGGAGAGCGACGTTGGTGAGTAAAGGAGATCGACATGGTGGGTGTCTGGGGAAGAACGAACTGGATTCGATACAAGCAAACAAAAAATAGACCCATCTCACTTAGGATTCCTGGTGAGTGGTGGGACGGAGCTCCTTTGACGGCTGCGACACCGACCAATTAAATATTCCTGGTGAGTGGTGGGACGGAGCTCCTTTGACGGCTGCGACACCGACCAATTAAATTAAATTGTGGATGTCGGTAGCTGTCGTCGCGTGGTAGTCGTTTTCACTTTGGAATTTTTCACTATTTTCTCATGGACTTTTCTTTTTCACC
This sequence comes from Coelopa pilipes, assembly GCA_947389925.1. Lineage (NCBI taxonomy): Eukaryota > Metazoa > Arthropoda > Insecta > Diptera > Coelopidae > Coelopa > Coelopa pilipes. The sequence continues at coordinate 38,241,874 of OX376699.1, read as the reverse complement.
ACGTTATTTTTCTTTATTGTCATTGTGTCTTTGTTTCTAATGCGTCGCTTGTTGCGTCTGGTTTCCATTTACAGGAGACACATTTGCATGCAGCAACGCACCATCCAGATGCCGGTCAAAACCACCGAGGTCTACACGCGCCCCATTTGGAAGCACATCAGCACGCCGTGCCAGCCGCAGACCCATGTGAATCAGATGTGCACACGCGTCCAGCTGGTGCACGAGCAGGCCTATCGGGACGTCATCCGGCACAAGGCGGCCCAACAGGTCACGTACGACTGCTGCACGGGGTGGACGCGCGAGACGCCGCACGCCGATGGGTGCATGAAGCGTAAGTCGATGGGGGGTTGGTGGCTATGGTAAATGGGTTCATGGACCAAACAACCAGAGAAACTGTGTTGGCGGATGATGGTTCGTGTATTCGTTGCACGGGTTCATATATCGAGCAAACTGCTCGTTTAGACGTTGGGTTCTTCGTAACGGACAACTGAAAAAAAGTTACCCGTACTTTCGAAAACTAGTCCAATGAATTGGAATTTTATTCCTCCTCCGGAATTAAATGCAATAACGAACTAATTTCGAGACAACTTCAGACGGACAAAAATCCAATGAAAAACTAATGGTTCAAACATTGGCTACATTTTTCGTTGCCCACCCCAATTCGTTCTCAAATCCGTTCTACTCCTCTCTTTCCCACACTAAAGCGATATGTTCAACACGCTGCCAGAACGGCGGCTCCTGCTTGGGCCCCGACACCTGCAGCTGCCCGGCTGGCTTCACCGGCCGCTTCTGCGAGCACGACATCAACGAGTGCAAGGAGGAGAAACCCTGCGACCAGACCTGCGTGAACACGGTCGGCTCCTACTACTGCATGTGCCGCGAAGGATTCGTTTTGCAAGCGGACCAACAGAGTTGTAAAAAAATCGGTACGGCAACCTCGCGAATAGTAGTAGAAAAGGTGCTATTTCTGAACCTTCGATTCGATTTCAATAGATTTACACGACGACGATGCGTTCGAGGCACGTGACCTGGAAAACGAGATCGAATCGAACGAAGATATGGCAGCACGCTTGCAGAAGATCGAACGTTCGCTGGCGAACGAGCGGATCCAGACGCACGAGCTGGAGAAGTCGCTGCAGGCCACCTACCACGTGGTGGACTCGCTCAAGACCCGCCTCAGCACGTTGGTGAGTAAATCGAAAAAACAGTAGTGAGTGGGGAAGATACGAAAATATGCGAAAAAAATTTGCAGGAGAAGCAACAGCAGGACCTCAACCGGCTCCAGTCGAACCTCTACGCCACCGAGTCGCGCACCAACAAGCTCGAGGGCATGCTGAACCTCCTGATGAAGTGCCGGAACGGACCGAACGCCCACTGTCCCTGAGGAAGAACTTTCGCGACATTCAAAAATGGTTTATTATTTTCTTAAAGCGAAGAACAGAACTGCATTTTTATATATACTTAAAAGTTTAGTTAGTGTTTTTTTTTTTTTCTACTTTTCTACCACTGTACCGTATTAAGTTGTGTAAAAATAGTACTTCGTTTATATGTATGTTTCTTATTTTTGTTTTTTGTAATTTTCGCTATCACCTCATTTCTTGCTCACAAATTTTCGTAGTATTTAGGAAGAAAAATAGTATTGAAGCAAGATATGTTGTGTGCAAAAGCGATAAGATCAAATTTAGGAAAACAACAAAAAAATAACCGAAATAATGTATTTTTACTCTAACAATCTAAGAAAATGAAGATTCGAAAGAATTTGATTGCAATTGTGAAATTTCAAGCAATAACTCAGTAACATTGTGTGTTGTCGTTGAAATGCCGGAGTAATGCAAATTGATAGAATAATTCTTTAAATAAATATTATTATTAAAAATAGAAAACTTGAGTTTGATTTCAATAGGGAAAAATGTCTATTAACTCATGTCTATAACTCAGTAACATTGTGTTTTGTCGTTGAAATGCCGGAGTAATGCAAATTGATAGAATAATTCTTTAAATAAATATTATTATTAAAAATAGAAAACTTGAGTTTGATTTGAATAAGGAAAAATGTCTATTAAAAAAGATGCACATAATTTTCACCTGGTCACCTCGTAATCCATCAGCAAACACACAGCCGTCAGCTGATTGAAACGACAGTTCGTTTCTGACAAGCACAACCTACTTCGTGTCTATTATTGACAAATATTGAATGACTACAAATACACAAGAAAAATCACAATAAAAGTGAAGGAAGTGAAGACAATTACAAAAGAACTGAAATAATGCAAAACAAAAGAAAATTTCAGAGCCAGTTCCCATAGCAAACTGCGATAACTCGAACGTGTTTTCCGAACAGACGATTGTCGAAAGTAAAACAAGACCAACTTTGGCTCGTGCCGAGGAGAGAAATAAACTAACGTGAAGTTGGGAAAACATTCATTGATCAGAAGAAAACGTCTCGTAAACAAATTACTGTGACGAGCTGCGCAGTTGTTAGATTTCACTCGACGAGGCCATACAAGGATTTCATTGATGTGTAGCAATAGGAAGACTCTGTGAATAACAAAAGGCAACGACTGCGACATGGATTCCAACGTAAACAAGATTCCGCTGAAGCAGGCGGAGGTGTCCGTGCGACGCTTCAACGACCTTGCCATACCTCATCACCTCGGCCTACTCAAGAATCACAAGAGCAACATCGAAAAAAGCCTCGCCCTGGGGGATTGGGCGAAGATCAAGAAGGAGGAGATCAATGCGATGCGTGTGATCAAGCAACTGAAGAACCTGCTGCTCGAAATGAACACCCTCAGGGAGAAGGTGCGCGACGAGGATCTGGACCGCTTCGATGCGATGATGGAGGATGGCAAGCAGAAGGCATTCGCGGGCATGCGGGAGTATTTGGGTGAGTCATTCTCTCGTCGATCAGACTAATTGTTTTATTGTCGACCCGCTTCCCGCTTATATAGAACTGCAATTGAAGTCACCGACCAGCACAGTCCGCTCACACAACATGGACGATGAGGAGGGCGACGCGTCGCGTGACCCCCTCACGAACCCTGTTCAGATTGGCACGACGCTGGCACACAGCGCCACCATTCCTCAGATAGAGGCTGATTTCGAGTCGGAACAGCATCAGTTGATGCAGCGGCAGGCCTGTTTGGAGGAGTTGGAGAATCTGCAACATGAGATAGGAGACCTCAACGGGATGTTTCACAATATGCATCAGCTAGTGCATGAGCAATCGGAAAGTGTCCAGGCTATTGCAGATAATGCTGAAGAGGCATTGGAACAAGTTCAAGAGGGTGAACGAAATTTACGTCGCGCCCTGTCTTACAAGAAAGCAATGTACCCAATGTTTGGCGCCCTGGTTGGCACCTGTGTGGGCGGGCCGATCGGATTGGTAGCAGGACTCAAGGCAGGTGGTCTGGCTGCAGTGGGATGTGGCATTCTGGGCTTTACAGGCGGCTCGGTATTGAAGAGCAATTCCGAGGTGACACAGGGAAATATTGAGGAAGCATCTGAGCAACACGCAAACGGAGACAATGGAGAAATCGAGATGGAGAAGCGAACTGAATGACAGTCGATGTTCCAATCGACGGTAGCATCTTGGTCTTTTGGTGCGCGGCAATTGGTTCGTCATCCTGTCGCCACAGGACTCGATCCTATGGCCCAGGCCACTACTGGAGTGCTGTGTCGCATGCGCAATTATTGCTCCATACAGTGAGCGATTATTTTAAGACATTAACAATAACATCAATAGTTTAAATTCAGAAATATTTTTATGCGTTCCATGTTAGTCTTGCAGTTTTATAACAAGGACAAAGTTAGTTCATTCTATCGTGTAGTAGACGTTGTTTTTTAAAATGTTGCCTTAAGGCTTAAATTTAAATAGCTTCTATCACTGAGTCATTTCGAAAAATCTGCGAAATCTAGTTTTAAGAAATTTGAAAAATTGTTTACATTGACATGTTCTTCTTGTATATAATATTCCAGGTTTTAGTATTTTTAAATTTGAGCGTTGAACTTTAAGTTCTATCCAACTGATTTACTGTTAGTAATAGCAAATTTAACAGTTATTTAGTGTTTTTATAACCTCATCGTTTTTATACATGTTCAAATGTTTCGCCATTACAATTATTCAAAATAAAGACTATCAAATGAACAATAATATCGCTTCGATCAGTTTAATCAAAACGATTGAAAACAAAGAACGCTGGAAGAATTAGACCACCAGGTAATTCAATATTTAACTAAAAACAATGATAAGGTATCAAATAACTAAGGCGATGGCTGACGTTCGTCAACAAACAGCTTTAGATAATCGATGTTTATATAGTTTGCTACACAGTTCCATTTCTCGTACACTGGAATGATTCTCCTTTGTGATTGTTGGTTAATATATCTTATTTTATTTAAGCTTCCAATGAACATCAAGAGTCTGCATAGAAAAATGCAAGTGTTTATATTTCTAAAATCGTTTCCCGTCACGGCAACGCCCGCCCTAATCTGAAAAACAACGCACTTAAAAACTACCTGTGCTTAAGTCTACAAAGGCACGTTGATTGTGGTCCATGCCTGCTTGAACCGTTGCTTGCGAGCGTGCTGCTTCTTGCGGATACGCTTGGCGGTCTTCTTGGGCTTGAACCACGGCGGATAGGAACCGTACTGATCCTTCATGGTTTTACTGTTGTAGATGTGCTCCTTGCCGGTTTTTTCGTTCACAATTTTCACGGCTTCTCCCTTTTCGCGTTCCTCTTGAAACTCGTACTCGAGCTCCTGTTCTTCCTTGGACTTTTTCTCCTGCAATTATAATAATTAGTGTTAGTATTATTCTCTATTTAATCATAATAAGATTTCATTACGATTTTTATCTCCTTAGCCGTCTTCACGGTGGCCACCTCAGAAACGTCCTTCATGATTTCATTGCCGTCCGCGTCGATAAGGCCGAGGGTCTTCTTCAGTCGGATCAGTTCCTTGGCGTCATAGCGAGCCTTCTTGATCTTGTTCATCTCATCGCGGCGTTTCCGCGAACGATTCATTCGACCCATGGTGAATTAATTTAGTTTAATTTGACAAATTAAAACGCAATTTCTGCGTTTTCTACCAAATATTCGCACACAAATATAAACACGTGTGGTTGACACGCAGTGTCAACAGAAAAGAAATGTAGAATCAATGACAGCTGTTAAGCAAAAGCCACAAGTGACAGCAGCTGTGTTACCAAATTATTGCTTTCGTTATGAAATTTCATATAAATATATATTAAATTTTGTATCGAACCAATTTCCATAAATAACCATCCATTCATTGTGTTAATCTGCACAAAATCGGTAAAAATATGTTTTCTGAAAATTTCATATATAAATTGCTTCATATACAGAAATTGCGAAACCTGGCAGCACTGGGCGCCGGCAACAACAAAGTTCGCGCCAACTGTCAGACGCTCTATTGTGTTCTTGTGAATTTTGTAAAATTTCTCGTTGGTTTATATCAAATTTTATTTGTTAGCCTCGCAGTTAAATTCTAAACTTCACTTGAATAGTATATCTTAATTGGTTCTTCAAAGTAATACGTCATTAAAATGCCGAAAATTCTCGATGTCTGCGAGGAATACTTTGGGACGCGCGACGTCTATGAGTTGTTTGAAATCACCAAAGATGCACTGCCCAAGGACAGTAAGTTGCAATTATTGCGAAAACTATTTTATATGTCCAAACGTTTCCAAATTATTTTATTGCAGTTAAGAAAGCCTACTACAAGCTCTCGCTGAAGGTACATCCCGACCGGGTGCCTGAGGAAGAAAAGGAACGCGCGACCGAAAAGTTTAAGATTCTCTCGAAGCTCCACCAAGTGCTCGGGGACAAGGACAAGAAAGCACTCTACGATGAACAGGGCGTGATAGATGACGACGATGAGGATGAGGGAAAGCTGAGCAATTGGCTGGAGCTGTGGAAGAAGATCTTCAAGCCCATCACCACTGAAGAAATTGACAACTATCAGAAGGAGTATGTTAGTAAGTAGTCCATTTTATTTCCTTTTAAATATGAACTACAGTATTGTATCAATAGATTCAGAGTTGGAACGCAGCGACATCAAGAAGGCCTACCTCTCGGGCAAAGGCTGTATCAATCACATGTTCAACGAGGTGCCCTTCATTCAGGTGAAGGACGAACCACGTCTTCAGAAAATTGTCAGAGGTTCGTCTGTTAAACTTAGATATACCGCGGAATACTAAATGTATTCTCTTTCAGAATTGATTGACGCCGGTGAAGTGCCAGAGTACAAGATCTTCACGGAGGAGCCAGCTCAGAAACGCAATCGTCGCCATAAGAAATATCAACGCGAATCCAAGGAAGCGGATGAGATTAAGAAAAAACTGCAATCACAGTCGAACATGAGTCTCGAGCAGCAGATCATGAAGCGGCAGCAGTCGCGTGAGTCTAATTTTGGCTCCTTGTTGGACAAGCTAATGGAGAAATACGGTGGCGAGGATGATTCTGATGTTGTGGACTTTGATGCTTTAGACAGAAAGCACAAGAAAAAGACTGCGCAGAAGAAGAAAAAGGCGCCGCAAGGAAAGCAAAAATTGCACGAGGTTCGAAATGGCAAAGTGAAGAAACGATCGATTTGAGCAATTGTTTCACATTAGCATTTACATATATATACTTTAATACTTTCTCTAGATTGTAGCAATTAAATTATTTGTAATTTTCAATATAAATGTATTTGGGATATAAATATCTTACATATGCATTCTATCTCTCCAGCCAGTATTTCCTCCTGTGTCGAGTACTTGTGTCATGGCGCGACACATCCTTCCAAAATAGCTCAACGCATATTTTTAACTTTGACCCACTGACGATTGTTCCTGGTGCGCTCCTTTCTGTTGTCGCTTTTCTATTTTGGTGGTTGTTTTGTCGGTGTCGCCGCTACGGTCGTGGTTTTGTTGTTTACTGCGCAGTATCGCGAGCGCAGTTAATGTCCATTAGAAAAAATCACCTCCACAACTTTCTCCATTGGTGGGATGAAGGGGAATTTCTATCTCTCTTTCTCCCGCTCTGGCTCATTCCAATGATTTTCGTTCCCCTGTCAAGTGGGCTGGCGCTGTTGTTGCACTGCACATGCTCGCAGTGTAAACAAAAAGTTCATCGGCTCGGTTCACGGCGTCCCATAAATTTGGGATTTTATGACCTTTTCGGTCCCCCACCATCGCGATTGTCAGTCGTAGTCGCCGTCGTCTTCGTCTTCGTCGTCGTCGTCGTGGTCCTGGTCGTTTAAGGGCTGTGCCAGGGGATCACTTATCGCTGACTGGCAGCAGTCGGATTTCCGGCTAATAATACAGGGTTAGAGATATTGGCCCAGAGCTTGTTTGGGACCCTTCTTGGAAGGCTTCCCTTCAAGGGGAAATTCTTTTCATTTTGTTTTCCTACGCGAATGATAATTACTTCATTTTGGCCCCTCTCTTCCACCCTCATTCTCTCACTCATCACTAAATTATTCGCTCTCTCGATGATGAACTCTTTTCTCTCTCCATTCACAAGCATGAAGGCTAAGCATGAAGAACAAAAACAGAATCCAAGAACAATAACTGAATCCTACGCAGAGCCTGATCTCCGTTGCCCATCAACGCCTCAGTCCGCCGTCCTGGTCGACTGCATCTGCCTGCTGGTGCATGTACGAACCGTTCCATTCTCCTCACCCCCTCCTCGCCTTCATCGACGACCGACCAACCGCCAATTGACAACGACAATCGCTTAGGTTACAGGCTGGTGGCTCCGTGCCAACCCTTCGTCCCTTCCTCCTCCGCCAACAGCTGTCATCTCACCCAGGGCTTTGTGTGCGAATTTTATGCCGATCTAGCATTTGTGTAGATTGCGATTCGGTTCACGGTTCTAGCAGTGAGGGTCGGGGAGAGGTTCCGTTGGAGCCACGGTATGAAACTAGTTGTTTTATGGTTTGTTATATGTTCGATATTCAACTCAACAATCTCTTGATAACTGCTGAAATTTTCTATTGCAACCACCTTATTTGAAATTCGGTCGAAATCCCGAATGAACTCTGGCCATAGTTTCCCCAGCTCTCATCTCACGGACATTCATCGCTTCCCCTCCGAGCACACACGCCAAATGAATTTCCCATCAGACGGTATTCATTCTTCTCTTACAGAGCACGCATACGCAGAACAAACGGCAATGAACGTCGGACGGGGAAATGCAACTGAATGAACGCTTCAGCCAAAATGAACAATCAGTATGATTTTTGTATACAAACAATAGTCAGCTGAGAGCGAACGACCGAAGTCGGAGCCGAAGTGGAAGTGGAAGCCGAGAGCAAAACATAAAACATACGAAAAACACGAAGAAGAACAAGCGACAGGCAAAACACAGCCAGCAGCAGCAGTAGCAGCAGAATGGAATGAGGGGAAAACGATGGAAGTAGAGGAAGAAAACGAAGAAGAAGCACGAGCAGAAGCATTTGTGTGTGAAGAGCAGGCGAAGAGAGAGAGAGGACGATTGCTGTGGCGAGCCAACAACGCGATGCATTGAAATCCTAGCGAAGCATTCGCTCGTCGTCAGTCCGAACGTAACGAACTACTGCTCTGCTGCAACAAACACAACGCCTCCTGCAAAGAAATTACAACAACTTCAGCATTTGAACCATTTTTAAAGTTTGATAGAAGAGAAGAAGAAAAATCGTGTTCAAAGGAAAATTTATTAAATTAATAAATTTTTGCGCAAAGTATTTAAGAAAGTTAAAAGAAAAATATACCGAAAACAAAAACACTTCAAATTTTCTGCAGGACAGAAATTTATAAGCAAGAGCCGAAAACAGAAACATTGAAACGAGAAGAAGAAAATCGATAAAGAAAAACAATTCATAGTGAAATCAACGAACTTCGGCAACAACAACAAGAACAAACGAAAAAGTGAAGCGAAATCAAGTGAACGAAAGAGAATTAAAATATATAAAACTACAAAAGACGGAACCGGAAATATACTATATGCGATATTTTTGATTGTGTGCTGCCAGGGTAAGTGTCGAACTTCAATTCTTATTGTTGCTGTTGTTTTCTTTTGACATTTTATATGCTTTTTGCAACTGCTTCCGGCCAGTGTTGTACTTACTCTAATTAGTTGTTTGTAGGGGGAGAAAAAATAAAAGGAAAAAGTACAAATCAATACAAGAATAGATATGCAAAATAATTTCTATTCCTGGTTTAAATTTAAATTTTCAACATTTTTTTATTTTTTCGTGAACATAAATTGTAAAAATGTGGAAAAAATCAAAGGGAAATGAAAGGAACGATCGAAAGAAAAGAATAACAGCGGAATAATTGAAAAAATGAATATGAATGCAATTAAATAAAAATGCAAATTAAAATTCTACAAATGTCTAAATCAAAAGTGCAACAGAGCATGCGATGGACGGACGGACAGACGGACAGATGTGCAAGACGCGTAGGGTCCTCCAGAGGGGTGCGGGGGAGGTGGCACAGTGGAACGAGTAGAAAAGGGGGGACATATGGAGCGAGTCATATGCAAATGACTGGAGGGGCAAAGCTGCAGGTATGAGGCATGGCGGAAGACACAGTCCAGTCACAGATGGACAGACAGACAGACAGAAATTGCATGACCATTATTACCATGGGATAGACAGAGTCGGACTCAGAGTCCCGGACTTTATTAATATTGGCACAATGGGCTTCATTTTTTGAAAAATACATTTTTATCTGACTGTTTCAGTTATTTACGGAGTTGATTTTTGTAGATTTCGATTGCGAATTAAAAAATTCTATGCAACTGAACCCAGAACAGGGCTTGACGTTGGTGTGGACAGATGGGCGGGGGGATGTACTGAGTGAGAGAGGGATAAACCTACTAGAAGACGGACTTGACTACATATCAGTAGGCAAATCGAGCTTCGGACTGACAGAAGGACGGAGGGGCGAACGGACGGACTGTGAGCGAAACCGTTACCAAGAATATTCACAGTTGCGAATCTTTGGTGGGGCGTGAAAAACAGCAAAAGTGGGATGACAGCTGGATATTACAAGCGGAAGAAAGAGCAGGAAAGAGCCGGCGACGTGATGAGACAAAATAAACACTTCTAGGAAAGGCTGACATTTCAATTATGTCCATATGTTGAATGCTGGCAATTTCTAAGATCATTCATTATGAGGCTCAACAAGAAGAGGAAGACGAAGACGAAGAAGAAGAAGAAGCAGAAGCAGAAGCGAACCATCGCTTGACGACCAGAAGTCGTCAATTAGTTGTTAATTGCAATTAGCGATGAATTTTTGTTGTGAACAGCAACAACCAGACGGCGAAAGAACTTGACAATAGAACAACAACGATAGTAATGTCAACTAAAGTGAGTTGTAATTGCTGACTAATTATTTATTGGAGCTCCTTTCACTTGGCTATGACTTGATTGCCTCCAATTACTCGAGTTCTTCAACAATTTTCTTGCAAAATGGTTTGCTGAAACTGAAATTTCAATAATTTTCATATTTTTATATTTTATTAATTGATGATTAGTTATTGAAGGCGATTAGAAATCGTTCTGTCGTTTATGATAATCATTATAGGCTTTTTGTTTAGTCTCCGAATACATCGCTTCGGGCGATTGACAAGAAAAAAAGAACAGAACGATTTTTTGTTTATCGAACGGAACGATCGATTACTTGCTCTATCGGTGATTTCATCGAGGATCGCCAGCGCACAAATTGAATTAAAATTCAAGTCGAAAACGAGGTGTGCTCGGCGAACCTCAGAAACCGCACCACGACAGTGGCGATCAAACGTATTCAGACACCTGACATTTATGTCTAAAACCAGCTGACAGTGACACCTGTTTGTTGAGCATAACTCCTAGACCATGGCACACAGTGGTGTAAAATTCGAGGGGATTGCGAAAAGTCGTCGACTCCCGCAGCGAGCGATGGAAGTTCGAGCGATAAATGCCAGAGGTCCATGCGGGTCGCGGGCGAATCTCGATGGTCTTTTGCAGGTGTTTGTCGACGAGTTCGGAGACGAGGCGGGAGACCAGGCCAGACCAGGGCATGAGGGCGCCCGTCACGTGACTGCGCCTGCGACGAAAATTTTGACCACAAATCATGAAAATGTTGACCACAAAACGTTATCTTCTTCCTAGCGATCGCGTTCACGAGACAGATACGGCCGATTGAGATAGAGATAGAGATAGAGATAGAGATAGAAAGAAAGTCTTAGGGCGAGAGCGAGAGGGAATCGAGCGTGTTGTGGTAGACCTTTCTATATCGCTGCACGTTTTCCCATTTCCTTCTGCTTCTCCTGAATTTTCTCTTTGGCCCATTTGCTGTTAGATGTCAACGAAGAAGAAGTAGAAGAAGCACCGATTTATATTCTTTATCGTTCTCCATTTCGCTCCTCGTATCGTTCGTTCTTCACCTCGTTTTATATGGAAATGGTAATAAAAATCCGAAAGCGTTGGAAAGAGAGAGAGAGAGAGAGAGGGAGAAAACGCTTACACTTGCTCGAATGTGAGCTTCAGGAAACCAAAGCGAAAAGAACGAATGCAACAACTAAACAACTAAAACAACAACAATACAACGTGGTTAGAACCAAGACGACAAGAGAACAAAATTAATGAAAAAGAAAAACAAAAATCGTGGAACCGACCCATACACGTACAATAAAAAACGTCCGACCATGGGCCACGCAGCGATCAGGTATCATCGAGATTTGGTATCGCCGGTAGGAGGACGTGGAGGGGGCGGAGGACGGCAGGGGCGGACCGAGGGGTGCGGCCAGAGTCCAAGCAGGTCGCAAGTGGATCGCAGTCGGCTGCAAAAAGTTTCAAAAAAGAAGGCAGACAAAAAACCCTAGACATGGGTGCAGTTACTTATGGTTTTTTCCTCTAATTTCTTGTGTTTTTCTAGAAATCGGCTTCATTTTTATATTTCGCATTAAATGATGTGCATTTTATTTTTTGTTTGGTTTTTGGTTTCGTGTACAAATGTGCAGGCAGATGAAGTCATCTTTAATTTTTTTAATTTCAACTCTGCAGAACAGATTTATTAAGAATTGAGTTTTTGAATTTGTATGAAACTTAATTTGAATTGAGTTCAACCGTGTGGTTTCTGGTGATCACGGAAGGTGGATTTTATCATTTCATCAAATTTTCCTCATCTCACTTTTGTTTTTCAACACACTTTCTCCGCAACTTCTCTCAAGTTTAACTTCAAAATATTTTTTTAACAGTTTTGCCAACAAATCCGTGAAATTGCCTTTTCTCTTACTTTTGTTTTCAATTTTTGCCCACTTTTACCTCCGATTCGCCCCACTCTTCCTGCACTTGCCTCCTCAATCAATCCACAGTGGTTTTTCTTTCTCTCCCTTCATGCTGTATCTCTCCTTCTCTCCCAAGTACTTTTTGTATTGTATTTTATGGTTTCCCTCATAAAATTTCGGCGGATTTTTCTGGGCTGTCTGCGCAGTGAAAATGCGAAAAATCGCTTGAAATTTGCAAATCTTGTCGTTGCCATCGGTGTCGGTGTCGGTGTCGCTGTCGGACATGTTGCAGCTGCTGTCGACATGTTGGTGGCAATTATTTTCCACTCATCAGTGCGAGATTCGAGCGCTCGGACATAAATTATAATTTAATTGAAAAACAACATCCCACAGTTGTTTTTGTACACACTGGTACATGATTTTGAGCTCTGTTCATGTTTTATTTTTTTATTCTATTTATTATTTATTTTTTTAAGTTTTATTTGTCGTTGTTGTAATGCTCGTAGCCGTTGTAAGTTTTGTAGTCGTTGGAATTTTTCTTGTCGTTGTACTACTTGTTGTCTGCTGGAATAAAACAAGTGATTTCTGGCTCATGATTCATTGCCAAGTAGAGGATTTCACAATCCTACGAAAGTTACCTCAAAGAAGCCACGAAAGCAGAAAAGGGATGGCGAGAAAAGAAAAAAAAGGTTGGGTTCAAATCCTCCGATCCTTGAAAACCATCCGGGAAGACCACAAAACAGTCGTCGGGAGTCGGGGATCCCGTGTCGATGGCGATGATTTATTTCGCTTCACAAACTCCCCGAACGGCGAATAAGATTAACAAGGACGACGCTAGAAACATGAAGAACAAGGGAAGACACAAAACTGGCATGGACAGACAGAAATCCATAGGCATAGACAGCTCAGACACATCAACAGGTAAACAATTGTGGACGAGAACAAAATGATAAACAAATACAAAAGACCCGGGAGACATAGACAGGTTGAGAGGGACGAGAACCGGCTCGGGGAAGGAGCGGAGGACGGACGATGGGCAGACGAAGACGAGCCAAACATTTTGGCACAAGAATCGACGTGAACCGACAAGATCGGGTCCGAAATGTGAAGCAAACATGGGAGGAGTGGGGAAGGAGGAGACCAAGAGAGAGGGAGAGAGAGAGACGACTTGGACTGACATGTGAGAAGAGGCAGGCGTTTGAGCGGGCAGACATCGTGAGCAAGACACCGAAACCCAAGCAGAGGGAGATGGACAGATCGATCGACAGACAGACGGACAGACGGTGGAGCGTAAACAAGAACAGCTGACGGTCGATGACGCAGACGAAGCCGACTTGCGAGGCGACCACGAGAAGTACGTGGAAGAAGGAGAGACGGTGGAAGAAGGAAAGACGGATAGACAGACAGATCGGTAGACGGCAGAAAGCCGAGGACGACGGCGGAGTCAACGAAATAATTACAAGCAACGACAAAGCGATCGAGCGGCTGATGGCTGATGCAATAACTCGAATTGTTTACAATTTTCGACCAGAACCAAACCAAACCTCGATCCGCCTCGACGTCTTCGACGGCGGATCGTGGCCGAGCCTGAACCCGACGACAGCCCCGATGCCGGGCGACCGATTACCGGCCGGCCGCGGTACCGAGGGACCGACGAAGGGCCGGGATAAACAGAATCCAAACGTAAACAGCCTGCCGAGAACACCAGGCCCCAGACCGAAGACTCCGTGGAGATCCACTAATGGCTCCATGGAGATCCACTCGCTGCAGTCCACGTCCCCCCCTCTCTCTCTCTCTCTCTCGATTTCGCTCTCCTGCACACGGGGACGATCCCAGCAGTGCGGCTGACGGTGGACACGACACGAAACGGAGTCATGTTCTAGAAGATCTGATATGAGGACGGAAAAAACGAAAGAAAAACAACTGCAACAACAATCAGATCCATCAGCTGATGGGCAGGATGGTGGAGGTTGGTTGGAGGGTGGTGAGGATGGGGTCGGAGGAGGAGACCAGGGGAATCAATTGCCAAGTCCAAGTCCGCATTCGCAGTTCACATCCGCAGGGATTTTTCCTGTTTTCTGCGACTTGGCCGAAGAGGTTGCACCGCGATCACGGACGGAGTTCGGGACGGAGTCGGCCTGTCGGTCTTCGGGCCATATTGGGAAGCGTCTCTGGACAGAATGGCAACAACAACAACAACAACAACAATCTCATTCGCAACAGTCAGAAGCAGCAGCAGGCGTAGATGTAGAACCTGGAACGTGGGACACACGATGGCCGTCGAGACAAAGAGAAATCGCTTTGGATTCATCGTTGGTTCGTTGTTCTATTTTTATACGTTTGGAAATTGGTTGCAATTTCCTTTTTATGGTGAGATGCGGATGGCAAATGCACAGGGAATAGTGAGAATAGGCAAAGGACTAAAAACACACAATGTAGAAGTACAAGAAATAGAATGGAATAGGGTAAGAAACTGTTATTGAATGGAAAATTACGCTCAAGTCGACGCAGGAAATTTACAGAAAAAACACCGTCCGAGCTCAAGGAGCACTGGGCGATTAAGGAAGAACGAGAGAGAGAGAGAATGACTTGTGCTCCAAGAAGTGATGAATTAAGTGCCAGAAACTAAGGCTTTTTTCATTATCGCAATTTCAAGGAACTGACGACCAAAGTCTTCCACCTGGCTTCTGGTCACTCCAACGAGCTGGGGTAGCCTTTAACCTAGAGCCTTTTAGCCCAAAGCCTCTGAACCCATCACGATTTCCCCTCCTTCCGCCCCCCGACATCGCTCTCGGCTTAAAAGGCCGACCACAAAAACAACGATAACGATATCGTCGATGACTACGATGGCGATGACGGCGACGAGGAGACGAGCAATGAATCAGGTTTTATTTCACAACCTCTGCGCTTTCTCCACCCCTCTTCGCCGCCATCTTCCTCTCCTCCTCCCTCTTTGCTTCGGAGATGGTCTCGTAATAAATTGACGCAATGTAAGCTTCTTTAAATTGACGTCTGCATCAGCTGTTCTTCACACTTCAGCCATTTTTTCGTCTTTCGTTTTGTCTTCGCTTCTCTTTTCGCTTTTTGCCCAAACCCGATCCTCCTTCGGTGAAGAACCCGCCGTCTCCCTCATTCAAGGCCCAGTTGTAGCTCATTCAAAACCCGGTTGTCTTCCTCATTCAAGAGCCTCTCGTCTAGACGACGAGTCCTTCGATGAATCATTATTTCTGCATTAAGTTCGAATTTAAATTCGTATTAATTCCAGTTGCAAGGTATGTTCCGTTGCTAATTCGGTCTCGTCCGAGGTTTCCGTCTTCTGCTCGTATCCCTCACTCCAGACATGCGGACGGAAATACCACAAGAATGCAGATTTTTTCGCCCTTTCCTTTAGGTTCGTGCTCATGTTCAGTTCCAGCACCAGGTACTCGAACTGCAGCGGCCTCCGAGTTCGAGCATAAGGAACAGGTAGAGGGGAGCTCCGGCCTCAGGCTGTCTTTCAGTCGGCCTTTCTGATAGTCACTTGGATCGCTCGCCATCCCGCTCTCGCTCAATCCAGCTCAATCGGTCTCGGCCTACAAATCGCATATGGCAACGATCTGTCTGCCGGATGACTTCTCTTTGTCCTCCCTCTGACTGGGTTTTTGTTCCTGTTAATTCGCCAAATGACTACACAAATGACTTTAGCCCTCACGGTAACCAAGGCTTCGAAAGATCTACCGAACGAATGCAAAGTTAGAGGCCATGGTTTTCATCAATTTCACGTTGTTTCCTCTGGAACTTTTCACTAAATTATTGAAAATTTAAAGAAATTTAGGAGATAGTGAATTATTCAAAACAAATCTGCCTGATCTCCTCCATAAATTGCGATTCGTGACTCGAGGAAAACCCGGCAACCGCAGAGTTGAAAACGAAACTGCGGAATTGAAAGCAAAACCGCGGAATTGACGAACGCCAGCATCTTGAGAAAACCACATGGAGAATAAAATGCATTGTTTACATCAACGCTCGATCTCCATCGGCTGCTAGTTGTACGCTAGAACAAATATTTATTTCAAACACTTGTTGTTCTTTTTTTGTATTTATGTGTTTTTTTGTGTAAATAAACACATGAATTATGAATTATGTTTCCTCTCGTGGTTTTCGAAGTCTTTACTGGCGTCGCGTGTTAATTGCATGCAATTCGTTCACATGTGTCGACTTTTCCGACTTTCCATTCTGAAGATCCAAAGAAAATTCTCCTCACATCCCAGGACTTTGTTTGTTTTGTTGCAGTTATTTATTGTCAATGTCTCAGCTTTGGTCTCTTTTCAATTACCGTCTACTTGTGTTATTTTTATTCATTTTGGATTTATGACGCAAACAAAGCGAAACCCAAGAGCATATTTCGTAGTTCTGTGCGAACTGGCGACGGCCAGGGTACGGTGGACAGGTAGCTTGAAGGTAATTACAGGTAGAACGACGATTCCCCGGCATTAGTGAATGCCCAGCTAAGTTAATTGGACAAGCCTGGATCTATCGTGCTCTATTTCTTCCTGCGGCCATGGACGAATGTCGATCGAGACCCACCTTTGAGTTTCATAAATCATTTCCAATATTATTCGACTTGTGTGCGTTTTTCCACGATCTCATTAATTTGATAAATAATCATTAATTTCACGGCAATTAGTTGTCATTTTCGGCAATTTTCTCCTACTCCCACTCCCTTTCTCTCGGAAATAATCGATCCCGAAAAGCTCTCCTCTGCGACAGCTGTTGCCATTGGTGGAATTGTGGGTATGATTGATGAAGGGATCAGGCGTCTATCAGTCGCCGTCTCACCTATGCGAAGGCAATTCATGATATCTGTCTATCGTCTAACCTTTTGTGACGTTTTTTATTTTTTTTCCATCTTAAAAATGCCAAATTGATGAAAATGTAATTGTCTGCTGGCTTATGATTTATTGATTGATTTTTGTAATCTCCTAAACGAAATCCTATTTCATTCACAGCACATTTTCCTCCGAAGGCATTCGGCAAATTGAGTTTTATACACATGTACATTTTATTTTTATATATAAAATTTATTTTTGTATCTCAGTCTTATTTTACCCTCATCTACGTCTGGTTCAACCAATCGATGACCCTCAAATTCAAGCTCATTGCCAAGGATACGAATTTCAGTCAACCTTCGCTTAAAAATACTTTGCTCAACGTTGATTTTTCCTCCGTCATTAGCTTCCTGTTTCTGTTCCTCCTCCTATTCGCTCCATCCCCTTTCATCAGTTGTTGTCCCCTGGCGCAGAGGAACACGAAGAAGTATAATAAGAAAAAGTATAATAATTCAACTAATATAATACAAAGTGTTTCAAAATAAAGACAAATATTTCTTAAATTTATGCAAGATTTTATGAGCTGTTTTTTTTTTTTAATTTACTTCGTGTCGAAATTTTAACCTCGTTCAGGGACACAGTTGCCAAGTTTTCAATGAAACAAGAAGAATTCCCGCGATTTCGAATATTTATGTTTCGTTTTTGGCATTTTCGCGATTTTCGTCCCGCTTCGTATTTGTTTCTCCCACATTTTCTTCTCAAAGTAGTCATGACAACAGAGATTTTCGT
Source organism: Coelopa pilipes (assembly GCA_947389925.1). Lineage (NCBI taxonomy): Eukaryota > Metazoa > Arthropoda > Insecta > Diptera > Coelopidae > Coelopa > Coelopa pilipes. Next base: position 38,224,020 of record OX376699.1, on the reverse strand, counting down.
CTTATATGATTCGGTCGAATAGTTGGCCATGTTCCAAGGAATTCTTTTTCTCGAATATGCCTTTGTTTCACTCTACAGTGGTTTTGAGTGGTCAGAGCATGGGATTTTCTATTTTTGCTCCCAGGCGAATTAATTGCTCGTGATTTTATGCTTCCACCATTTCTGGTGGAAACGATTCGCAGGTGCGTCAATGACTTATTGAACCAAAAGTATTTACAGAAATCTACTCAATTTTAAATTACCATAATATCTTTATTGCTTTCTTCTAGTGTAGAGTTCAAAATAAATTCATAGCTGAATAATTTTATTATTTCGTGTTTATTAGCATTTGAATTATTTCTGGAAGGTTCTTTCCTCCCACAAAGTATTTTTCAATTCTAATGAATTGAATTTTGTAGTTTCAAAAGTTGTGAAATAATTTTGAAAAGCTCTATAAACTCTATAAATTCAATTCTAGTTTCCTGTTGAATTTCCATGACCATTGAAGTCAAAGTCATGAACACCATGAGGTCATCTGTTGACTGGGTAAATCATTACCATTACCATTAGCCTTGGCTGGAAATGCAAACCTTGTCAAAGGAATGTTGGCCGAAGGTTATGAATCGAACAAGGATAACGAATATGACAAATATTTCCCAGGCACGCAAATGAGCGCCGATGGAAGACGGCGAGGGTCGCCTGAGCACTCGAAAACATATAGTGGTTTATGTCATTGGGAGTTTTTAAAATAGTGCAAGTCTCACGACTGCGATTTGTGATAAGAATTAAAAGTTACTCGTAAAATTGTTCGACTTTAGTGGGTTCAGTGGATCCCTTTGAAAAGTAATTTGCTTTACTCATTTCCACTCAACAACTATGATGACGCAGAAACCTCGGGGAAAACTAGCTTCAGTTTCCCCAGCCCTACCCTGAGTCCCTGGTGGTGGAAAACTCACCCTCTACGCAGTTGCAAAACCGCTCTACATCTACTGCGTTCCGTACCGTCGGCCCAGTCGTTGTCGTCGTCCGTGAATATTCCGGTAGGCTGCGTAAGGTGCCGCATGTTCTTTCGACGGCCGCAAAGTGCGTGATGGGCCGTCGTCACGACAGGCTACGGATACTACGAACACCGAACGACACCACGGGGCGCCGACGGGCGTGGACTTCGAACGCGTTGTCGGCATTATCGGCGTTATCGTGGTAGAATCACCTCGACGAGGGTTGCAATCGCCAGGTCGAGTCGTGTATCGTTTGACTCTAATGGCTACGAGTCGACAGTCGCTTAAGCGAGCCAATTACAAGGCTCATTTTAAATTTGCGACCCGCTCACCTGGCAGCTGCCAACTATCTAGTCGGCGAGATTTTCCCTACCATAAGAACCAATCAAGTCAAATACTCTTCAATTATCAATGTTGTCTTTACCCTCCTACTAGGGGATAAATTCCTTGAAATCGATGGAAATTATACAGTCGACCGACACGGATCTATAATTCCTAATATCTACACGTATTTCAAAATATTCTCCGCGGTTCTGCTACTTTTCACACGGCATTTATACTAAATTATGACGCGAAACTTTACTCGGAATTTCTTTAAATCGCAGTTTGAACGTGTGTCAGGGGATCGTGAAGCAATTTCTTTTGTAATCGGAAGCATGTCTGGGAATATATGACTACTAATTATTCTAAATATTATTATCCGGTACAGCTTGGGATCCCCTTGAGAATCCAATGAAGACTTTCTTGATAATTTGAACTGTTGTTCGAATAGGTTTCTTTCATCCAGATCTGCTAAATCTCTCTTGACTATTGTGTGGATGGAAGAAGTGAAATGAGCAATGAGAAATTGCTTCTCACATTTCCCTGACACGATTTCGAATAGTAAATTATAAAATTTTTATTCTCAATCACGTCTTCGGAACCCTGGTATTGGGTATATATGTTGGGATCGCAGTTCGCAGAGATATTGAGTAGTTCATTATTTTCCTACGACAAGTTCCTCAGAAAAATCTATTAGCAAGGATGAAGTCTCTGGTGATTTCTGTATTTCTGCTTTCCTTCTTCGGATCCTATATGGCTCAATCGGATCCAGAACTCGTAACTGTCGACATAAGTAAGCCTTCAAGTATCCAGCTATAGACTAGCTAATTTGACTGCTTTCCGTTTAGTGCCCTGCTATGCTCCCTACAAGATGAACTCCTTGCTGGATGTGAGTTCGTGCATTCTTACCTTGGAATCCAATTTTTGCACATGTTCGGGCGTAAGGAACAGTCGATTTACCGAGGTCGCTGAGTGCCTGAACGCCACCGTTTCCACAACTACCGCATCCACCACCATTTCCCAATCGACCAATATCATCGATGGGATAATGGACACTATAGGGAATGTCGTTGGTTAAACTTCCCCTGTTTCAGTACACAAAACTAAATGAATAAAATGAAATAATTGCAGCATTGAAGACAAGAGTTTATTTCAATTGAACTTCTATAAAGTAACAGATAATGGGGTTCAAATGGAATTCAAGCATTCAGTCGAATCTATACTATGACAAATTTGATGATAAATCAATTTATCCTAATTTTAGGCATGCATTTTATTTATTTTAATATATATTTTAGTTACAAGCTTTTAATGGAACTAAATACAAAAGCTAAAGTCGTCACAAAAAAGCCAAGTCAAGCCAAGTCAAATCAACTGAATTTATTTCGAATTTGGATTTTTGTTTTTGACAGTGCATACAAATTTCTGCAACTTTTCCTGTTACGAATTACGACTAGCAATCACTGAGATGCCATTTCAAAGCAAATTCGACATTTTATGAAAATCAACAGTTTATCCAATTGGTTAAACTCAATAACGTTATCAATTGGTATTTAATGCTCGATAATTGTCAATCTCTTTATTCAATCAAAATGTCAAAACCCAGAATTTATTCGTATTTTGCTCCGCATAGCCCGACAACTTCGTCCATCCTTTGGACAACCTGTTCTTCGCTCTCGAACTGTGCGAAGCATTTTTCGAATCCTCCAGTCTCCACCTCCACTCCCAACACCTCTTCGACATTCGGCAAGCAGGCTATGGTGGAAGAAAATATAGAAACATTCGAGTCGTTTTCAAGACAAGCACTTACTTATAGCTATGGAAACTCCTTCATCATCGTCCTGTGCCACCGAAACTGCGGCCAAGACAGCAACAAGCAAGAATATCGGCAATGGGATCTTCATTTTGAATATGGGATTTCGAAAAGGTCTATCCTTCGGTATCAGAAAGTACGATTGCTGCATTTGGCTGCAGATTTCGCAGTATTTATATCGTTGTTCCTTTCCTTTTCATCTGGCCACGAGTCGAGTTCGTGCCGAGCCATAGGATTGATTTGAATGAAAGCAAACGATCATGATGGCGAATAGATTACATCAAAAACATCCATTGATGCCATATCATTGATCGTTCGTTGTGACAACTACAGACGCGTGACAGCCTCACGATCTACTCTGGCACTTCTTTATTGTTCTACATTTGATAAGCAAATGCAGTCTTTTCTCTTCTAAAGAATTCTTTTGTACTGGAGCACGTTCCTCTCGGTCGTTAGAACAGAGCAAGCAGCGAATTCACGTCCTCGATTTGTCACTACAGACCCTTCATCGGGGCGAGGAGTGATCCGTGAACACATCCGCAGGAGTTTTTGTTTTATTATTTCTTTTCATTTTCGAGGGTTTTAAGTTCGGGGATTTGGCGTTCTATTAGCATCTCAGGTTTCCTTCGCCCCGAGCAGGCCGAGCGACCGGGCGACCTCAGGAGGAGGTCGTTTTTACTTCCTGACAGACCTGGGGAAATTTTATATCTTCCTGTCCCTATGTATTCTGCTCCTCTTGTACTCAAGGACATTCCAGCATGGCCCCATGAATGGCGCCAGGGAGCGTGGGCAGAGGATGCAGCGGAAGTGGAAAGCGGAAGTAAACGAGATGAAAACATTAAGAAAGTAGCGAAAAGTTCACTAAATACATAACGAATGGCGGGTGGGCGATCGAGGGTGCGAAGTCCTGAAGAACGAAGAGGGAGAGGAGAGAGGAGGAGAAGGGAAGATGGGGAGAAAAGGAGAAGTTCTGCGCAGGACATTGTTTGTAAACAAATCGCCGACGAGGCCGAGGGCTGGCCAGGGCAGGCCAGTGCAGGGGATCGGACCAGAGGACGAAGGGAAATTCATCGAAGGCTACGAAGTGCTCAAGGAGAACGCGAAACAACGAGAAAGGAGAGAGACAGGGGGGAGGAGAGTGAGAGAAGGCGACGGTGGCGACGAAGCAGGAGCGCTGAATGAGAGAACTAATTGCAGAGAGTGAGAATTTATTCGCTCTCCAGAGGACGGAAGCAGGAAGCAGGAGATTTGAGGAAATGCGGGAAAGGAAGAGAACGTCAACAGGAGAGAACGAGAGAGACGGGGCGAGAGGGAGAGAAGGCGACAGCGTCACTTGAAGGACTCTGGGGAAATTTTTCTGAATATGGGCGAATGTTCAGCGGAAAGAGAGAGAGAGAGAGAGAGATGGAGAGGAAGAGGAAGAGAGCGGAAAAGCAGAAATATCTCACCTTCTCTCTGTCTCGCTCACTCTGCTTGTTTACAAACAAAGATGTCTACCTGTCAGTGTGGTTGTCAACGCGTGACGGCGTTGCCAGCTCGCACATTTCCTTGATCTCTATCTTCCATTTCCATTGCTTTCCGTCCCCTTCTCTCGCTCGTCATCTCGTTCCATCCACCGCTCGTCCCTGCTTTTGTTGTTGTCGCCTGATTGCATAATCTCCCGTCGCATTATCTAAGAGTCAACTACCTTTTGTTGTTGTGGTCGTTGTTGTTGCTGTTGCTACTGACAATATTGTCAATGGTGTCAAAATTAGAAAGGAGAAAAAAAAAATAATAATAATTCATGTTGTTGCTTTTTTGGCATCTTAAGGAATCTCATTTGTTGGTCTGCTGTAGCATCTTGGTCGTTGTTGGTGTTGCTGTTGTTGTTGCGATTTTTCGTGTCTACCTGGTCAAGCGGGAGCGAGAACGAATTCATTGACCACAACAACAACAACAACTGCAGCATGAACAAAAGGAAAAGGAAAAAGAAATATAAATTTATTCCGCGCGCAGGACGAAGGACGAGCGTTGGGTTGGGCTCGAACATAATTGATACTTCTCATGCCTTCCGCATCAGAATAAAAATGAACGTGGTCTTCAGCCTCGTCATTATCCAGAACCTGAGCCTTCTCGTCTTCAAGCCCAGCTCGGGTCGATCCTGATTCGATGTCGGTCCCGTCCCTCGGCCCCTCATCATCGGCGTCGTCGTCCTTTGACCTTCTCCTGGCCCTTCTTCCCGCCGTTGTCAGTTCTGGTTGTTCTTGTTGTTGTTTCGTCTTCTCAACACTGTTGTTGTTTCCACTTTTCTACCTCGTCGTTGTTTCTACTTTTCACGATTGTTGTTGTTCTTCTTTTCAACATCGTTGTTGTTTCCTCATTTCTCTCTGTTGTAGTTTCCAGTTTTTAGCATTGTTTTTGTTCCTGCACGTCTGTTTTCTTCACTGTTGTTGTTGCTATTTATCACATTCTTGTTGTTTTCTCACCGCCTTTTTGTTTTTGCTATTTCTCATATTTTTTGTTGCTTTACCTTTCTCATGGCTATTGTTTGCGTTTTATTTATTTTCATTGTTGTTGCTGCAATTAATCGTTGCCTCCAGCATCCCTTCACGCACTCCTGGTACTCCGTCGTACCCTCATCGTCCATCGATCTCTTCTTCTCTTTCTCTCACGCTTTCCCTCGCTCTCTCTCTCTCTCTGCCTCCTTTGGCTTGCCTCGCCCGAGGATCCTTTGAGGCATTTGTTATGGTTTCATGAGCTGGAAAATTCTCATGTTGTTTTTGTTGTACACGGTCCAATAGGCGTCGACCTTTTGCATTGGCCATGGCTTTTTCCCATATTTTTTCCCTACATTTCTTCCATGCATGCATTTTGAAACTAAATATAAAAACTACCTAGGGAAATGTTTTATAATTTATATCTAATATTTTTTTACTTTCTCTCTTTTAGATCTTGTTGCCATTTCGAGTCAAAAGGTATGTTTGTGTGATAGTGTGCACTTCTGTTAGTATGCATGCGTAGGAATATGTGTGTGTGTGCGAGTGTGTGTGTCGAACCCTTCCATCGCCCCCTTCGAGCGACCGCGAGCAAATGGGAGCAATTAAGCGCCCTCTGGTGGTGGCTGCCGTCGCCCGATCGACGCGCGACGAGGGTGGCCCGAGTGTGGTTACAAAAACAACAACAACAACAACAACAACCCATGCACCCGTACAACGTAATGTGAAAATAATTCAACGAAATCGGCGCGGTTTCTGCGACAACGTGAGATCGTGGAAGGGATTCGAACGAGTGGAGGAGAGGGAGGAGGGACAGAGATGGATGAGTGGCATAAAATCGTTGTGGAAGGAGGACGAGGGACGGCGGATCCCACAATCAGCTGAATTTTTCATTCTTTCCTGTCCTTTTCCCCTGTTTTGGCCTCTCTTCTTATCTCTCTTTCTGATTGTAGCCAAGTCCGAGGGATTTTGAATTCCTTTGAAACTCCATCGTCCTCACTCCCACCCTTGGGATCTCCATTTTGGATCATCCCCTCGTTCTCTTTGGCTCTCCGTCCCTTTGGATGGCCAACCCTTTCATGCCCTTCCCTTCAGGTCTCCCGGCTTGTCTTCCTGATAGCAGCGTTTGTCCACCGCTTCTTATCACAGCGTCGAGCAAACACACAAGAACCGATTGTCGGGCAGCGAAGGGAATCCCTCGTTGATAACCCTTGTTGTTTGCAGGAGGGTTCGCTCAGTCCCAGCCATGGAGTCGTAGACTCAGCTGGTAAAAAATGTCCGATAGAAAATGGTCGAGCAGACAAAGCCAAGGAACAAGTAGAAAACAGAAGCCTGCCAAATGAAAATCGTTGCATGCAAACCATCAAATGAGCTGATGGCCAAGAGAACAACGAAATAATTATAAGAACCTGATGGAAATCGAATGCAAATCCATTGTTCCGAATTAACCCAAGCATAAAATAAATCGTGAAAACATAAAGCATGCGAAATCAAATTTCTGAACAACTACGCAGTGTGTGTCAGTTGTTGTTGCACTTGTATTTATGTTTTTCTCCCTCTCTCTCTCTCTGTGTCTCTCTCTCATAATTTATTGACAATCCGCCAATCCATATGTGTGTCAAGCGCGCGGCGGGCGGGAAAGCAGAAGAAGAAGAAGAAGAAGGCGCGTAACTGCGCACTTGAAAACGAAGCTCGAAAACTCCCACAAAAGCTCTGCGCGCGAGATGGAAAATATGTCGATGGCAGAACTGAAAATATTTTGATTAAAAAAAAAAAATTAATATAAAATAAAAAATATTTTAGTAGAGCACAAAAACATATGTTTCGAAATTCGGACACAATGAATTCGTTTGGATATATTCCGATTGCTGCGGGGTCGATGATCGGGCTGTGAAAGGAACCTTTAAAAATAAAATTCCTGGCTCCAATTGCCTCCAAGCGATTTGGCTGACGACGTCGACGTCGCTTTTATCTGGCTTTCATTTGATATTTATTTCTCTCGATTCAGTTGAGCATTTCTGACGGGTGATTAAAATAAAACAAAAACAAAAATAAAATAAAACAAACTTCGGAATGCATTCTCGGGGGTTCAAGGCCGGCAAATGCTTAGAATAATGATTGTTTCTGCTCACTATTCTGCTACTGTTTTCTGTTTTCGCAAGAAATTTCCATTGACACTTTTTCAATTTTTTCCCTTTTTTTATTATGAAATGTGATTTGTGGGCAAAATTCTTCCACAGATAATATTGAATGTAAAGTGAAATTATTAATTGAGTACTTTTTCCATTACTTTTGCTTTCGCTTTTACTCCCAGTTTGCCACTCATTTGTCGTTTGTCGTCGCTACCGAACAAACAATGAATTGCAAAACTTCTTGAGTGAATTCCGATAAATTAGCAGTCGCGAACATTTGACAAAAAGTAAATGGATTAAAGAAAAAACTTAACCAGCTTGAGATCGAAAACAACAAAAAAAACATATTTAGAAGAAACGGAAAAAACTCGTTTCCTACTTTTTGCGTATCATTCGCAATGGCAACAACAACATCGCCTGATGTTATTGTTATTGTTGTTGTTGTTGGTCTATGCTGCGAAATCAATTGTTATTCAAAAATAAGCCACAACAACAAGGAACTCGTACGCACGAAGCCGAGAGCGAACGATCGGCGACAAAAACAAAAACAAAAACCGTCATGTGACACACATTTCCGAAAATCGCGCGAACGTGTGCGTGCGCGGAAGGCGTCGGTGTGTGTTTTGTTTACAAACAAAGGCTTTCAGAAAACAAAGCAGCCCAAAAAACTGCTGAATTAAAAATAGATAAGAAGGAGTAAAAATATTATAAGAAAGAAAAAAGTATGGTTTGAAATAAACAATAACAAGAAAACATTAAAAAAATGAATAATAAATGAGAAAAAAAACTTCTTGTTCTTAAAATTGCACGTAAACGAAGGTTGTTTATGTTCAAATACAATTGCAGATAGGCGTTGTTGCTGTTGGGCGCAGCGATAAGCAATCAACAACAATCGGTGTTCAAACATTCATCCGTTCCATGTTTATCTAATCAGCGATTTGTTGGCGATTACCTGTAAGAGGTAGAAGTACATAGAAAAGTTTAAAATAAAAACAAACTCTAAAGTAAAATGGTCAAAATAAAAAAAAACGAGATATTTTTACTAATTTCATATTTTTCTACAGCCACAACGAATTTCGTTCAGACATTTGTTGATCAGCTTTAATTAAAAATCATTTTACCACACATCTTTATTTCAAAATTTCAGCCTTTGTTTGGAATATAAAATTCAGAAAATCGTAATTCAAATTTGTTTAAACCAGTCTTTATTGCTTGTCAGTTGAAAATAAATAATGCATTGCTTTGAAATTGCAAAAGGCAAAAACAAAAAAGAAAAACCAAAAATCAAAAAAAGTCAAACAATGAAAGAACAGGTTTTTAAGAGTTTCGAACTTCACCATAAAGTTTCCAATGAAGTTAACTATGAATAACGATAAAATTTTAAAGTGAAATATTTTAAAAAATATGAATTTAATAAAAAAATCAAGATAAAAAATATAAAAATTAGAGCTTATTTTTTTTAATGTTTTTTCTTTATATTTCCGATTGTCCCACTGTGCTTTATTATCGAAGACAAATAAAGAAACGCAGCTCGTTGCAAAATGTGTATTTAATTTATTGGCAACAACAACAACAACAACAATGAATGGGGTGCCAATTACAAAAACAAATATCTGCGAATGTACAGCAATAGTTTCAGCAAGAACAACAACAACTACAACAACACACTTTAATTGCCTTGAAGTCATTTCGATAACGATTGCTTTCGCTCTTGTTGTTGTTCTTATTGTTGTTGTTGTCTTTGCAATGACTGTCATTTTTGTTGTTGCTGCAATTCAGCTGGAAACTTTGCTTCGCGCAGACAGAGTAGCGTCAATTGCAACAACAACAACAACAACAACAACAAGAGCACCCATAATTACTGCAAAAAGCACTCGACTTTTTTTTTTATCATTTTGCACTGAAAAAAGTTTCCTTTAAATTGCTTTATGTTTAACTTTTTCATGAATATCTCAATAAAATGAAAAAAATAATGATTGGAAATTTTTGCTTGAAAAATAATTTCTGTAAAACTTACATAAAGAAAATTTCAAATCCTCATGCAGTTGTGCTCTCGAAGCAATCACAGAGCCAATGCAACGTTGAACTTTGGACGGCATTAACAACAATTGCAACAACAACAAAGGGGTGCTTTTGTGTGCGAGACAGCAACAAGAAACAACAAGAAAAACACAAACTGTGAATAAAAATATCGAGTGGAAAAAAAACGAAAAACACTCAGCTTAGTCATAGACTAAAACCAACAACACCACGGCAACAAACAAAAGCAAATAGTTTCTGTTTTGATCACTGGTTCGTATCTCCCTCCCTCCCCCCTCTTCACATTACCAACACTCACTCACTCTCTCCCTCTGTCTCTCACCCGCGAGGATCAGAGGAAAAGATGAAAAAAAAAAACTCTACGTAAATCCAAAGCTTTTTCGAAAAATTTCCCTTTTCTCTTTGTCGCTCGGGCCACGGAACTGAAACGTAATTTTTTCTTCACAGGCAAATAAGCAAATACAACAACCATAAATATTTGTCTATTGTTGTTGTTGCTATTTGTATATGTGCAGTGGCAGAGGGAAAAAAGTGTGTCATGAGCGGAGAAAAAACAAAAACAATAAAAGCACAATTTGTTTGGCTCTCAAACAAAACGCTCGCGCTCTCCCCACTTATTAGCTCTCGTTCTTTCGCCCTACCATCGAGTCTCTCTCTCGCTCTCTCTCCTTCTCTCTCTTGTTCGTGTCTGTTGTTTTTGTCCGAGCGGTCGCACTTTGCCCCACTCTCACGATCACGCTCACGATGTTCTCTCAGCTGATTCCTCGTCCTCTCAAAGAGTTCTGAGCTTTGTCTGCGGGCAACAAAAGCAAACAAGAAAACTACAAATACAACAACAACACCATCGTGATCTAGCAGCCAAAACTATAACAACAGCAACATCTACAAAACCAAACAACAACAACAACAACAACATCGACAACAACAAGCCTTTCTGTGTTTCTTCTATTTGCGTTTCTTTCTTATTGTGATTACTAGTTTTTTTCTCTCTATCTTTTCTACGTTTTAATTTTTTTACGGCCGTCGTCGTCGTTGGTTTTGTTGACGCTGGCTTTTGTTGTTGTGTTTTGTTTTTGTGGCTTTTGTGCTGAAAGCTGCTGGAGCTTTTTTCGCTTTTCGGTTTCGCACTCGATTTTTCTTCATTTCCTTGACATTCATCGTCGATAGCTCGAAAAGCGCGCAGCCAGCAAAAGTTTCTGTCGAAAGCAACAACAACAGCAGCAACACTAAGGTGTCGAAGAAACCCAATTCAAACAAAAAACGTATTTTCAGATATTTTCAAACAAGAAACAAACGGAAAAATAACAGGCAAAACTCGTTAATAACAAGTTAAATACAAAAATACAAACCGTGGAAAAAATCGTACCAACAAGTGTTCAAAGATATATTTCTAAAATACAGCTAATATTTAATCAGAGAAAACATTAGTAGAAAGTATAGTGATAGAAGCGAATTAGCAGAGGCAACAAAAGGATAAGGTAAAAATTAATAAATTTCATTAAATAGTTTTGACAATCAATGGTGTTGATGGAGAATACAAATTTCTATTTAAAACGGTTTGTTTAATAAAATGGTTTAAATGATCAATAGAGGAAAAAAGAGTACCATAGTTCAAAGATAATTAAAAAGTGAACATTGACTTTTTTATGAACAAAATATTGTTTCCAATGTTACAAGAAACTTCTACATTTACAATGACGCAATGTAAAATGCTAAAAAACCTCTTTTTTGCTTCGAGCAAGTTGTTCGATGTGAAATAAATTAAATTCCGCCGTTATTGTCAATTAATGAGTTAAATATTTAAGCGAATTAAGGGGACAATTAAATGATTTGTCTACGCTTTCGAAAGGTTAACGATTCTCAGTTGCTGCCAAATGTTCGTTGTTTGTTTTTCTTTCTTTTATCTGCTGTTTCGCTCGCTCGTTCGGCCTACGGCCGACGGAGCTGCTCAGCTGTTCACAGGGATAGAAAGATGAAGAGAAGAATGAAACCACGAAGGAAAGAAGATAAAAAGAAAGCAGAACGAGAGAGTGGTTGCAGAGTTCGAGCCCCAGAGAGCCGAAAAAGGCATGGGCGAGGGGGGAATGTGGAAGGGGCGGAGAAGAAGAAGAAGAACACACAAAACACAACACACAAAACAGCTGCAGCGACCGCGCAAACGACTCAACGACCCACTGACTTTCCACTCACTCATCCAGTCACTCCCTCTCTCTCTGGCCCTCGCTCCCGATCCCCGCCACGGTGGGACTCGGCTCTCTCGCTCGCTCGTTCACTTGTTGCACTGTCGTCAGCCCCCTGGTCGCCCTGGCCTCCCTCGTCCCGGTGGCAGCCGTGGTCTCGGGCCTTTCGGCTGCCAAGTCCCGTTGCGCATCCGTCGGATTCAGTTGGCGAAATTCTGTCGACTTCGTTGCATCCCGAGTCCAGACTCAGACCCACCAGTCAGTCAGTCGTTCCTTCGCTCGTTCGTTCGTTCGTTGTTGTGTGCATTTCAAAATCCTGTCAAATTTTGATAATTTTTTTTGGAAAATTTTCAAAAATTTCTACAAAGAAAATCAGGTGATTTTCTGCAAATCGTTTCAAGGTGAGCGTGGATGTTTTATACAAAGTTCATCAACGAAAATTCAATTCATTGAGAGAGAGACGAAATTTATGATGATATTAAATTAATAATGATAAAAAATAAAAATATTGGGAACAAAATATTGAATTATTATTTTATTTTGTTTTAATTTTTATTTTTCCTTTTTTGTATAAGCTTTTTTTCCGAAAATTGACTTTATTTTTTGTATTTGAAATATTTTAAAATTAGGCCTCAAAATTATAATTTGAATTTTATAAAAACAATTATACTGAAACGTTGAATGAAATATTTAAAAGGATATTCAATATAAAATAGTATGCAATTTAATCATAAAAATCAAGATTTGAAAACTGCCAAATGTGCCTGAAGTTGGAAACGGAAGTCCAAAGTTTTGACCAACATTTATTCAGTGTTTCTTCGAAGCGAACTTGAATTTCTTTGTTCCGACTGTTTTACATATAAACCCAAGGTCATTCCTGACGTTCGCAGATAAGTTTGGCCAAGAAGCTTATTGCATAATCACCGTCGATGCTGAGAATGCTAATACCGTGTTATTTTGGTCTATTAGTTGAAGTTGTAAAAAGTGGTTTTGAGTTAAGCTTGAAGTTTTTTCGCGCCACTCGGACGTGTTAATTTTACCAAAAGAGTGAAATCGAAAAAAGGCGATTTTTTTATTTAAACATAAATCAAATGATGATTGCGAAATTTGCCTTTCTTTATCCAAGGCGATCGTTTATCAATTGCAATTACAACAAGTTTGCGTGTCTTGACTGCTGTTATTATTGTTTGTTGTTGTTGTTGTTGTTGTTGTTGTTGTCCTTGTCTTATCAGCAGTCTGAAAAATATCTTTGGAACCGATTCTGTATTTATTTCTGTATTTTTTTCGTTTGCTTTCGTTCACAGCCTTCGATTCGCACCACGAATGCAAGTGTGATTTTTCCTTTTGTTGTTGCTGCTTTTGTTCTACTATTGCCATTGCTTCAGCTCGAAAGTATGCGAGAAATGCAGTAGACAAGTCTTTGTTGTTGTTCTCGGTGTTGTTGCTGCTGCAATCGATGTCGACGACGTGTAAAACGTGCCAACGTCGGGTCCGGAAAGTCTTATCAGCTGTCGTATTAGTTTCTTTTTGTTGTTGTTCTTATTCTTGCTGTTGCTCTCATTGTTGTTCTTGTTGTTGCTCTCATTGTTGTTGTTGTTCTAGTGTTGCAAATTTATAGTTGTGACTACCGTCGTAGTCGTCACCGTTGTTGTTGGAGAAAGGAAAATATTTGAATTTCGTTAATTGCCCTGTTCCAATGTGTGCAGTGGGCAAACGATCGACCCGAACCCCAACCGCCATCCCCCCCCCCCCTGTCTGGCACCCCTCCGCCGTCGTCGTCCACCGCCGACTTAATCAGCTGATAAGCGTGCGACCCGCCAGACGTTTTGCGCCCCTGCGACTAGTTTTCAATGAAATTTCTCGGCGCTTTTAATTGAAATTAAAAATTCATTTAATAGTTGAGGCGACAAAGTCCAGGGTTGTTGCCCGATATGGGGCGCTCGCTAAAGTTGGCAGTTTGTGACTTTCAGCAAACCGAGCCATCAATAACTTGTGAATTTATACAAATACAGCAAGTAGGAATTAAGCAGTGAGAATGGCAAACAAACAGAAACGCTATAATTAGCAGCGAGTGAAAATTGCGCAATCATTTTGTTTTGGAAGGCGCGAGAAACAAATGTTTTTCCTTTGAAAAGCCACAATTTATGTTGAAAATCCTCATCTCTCAATCATCTCTCTTGTTTCTTATTTTCATTGAATTTCGAAATAAATTAAAAATGTTTTCTCCCCTGTCAGACGTTTATTTTTGCGTCGCACGTCAGTTGTTTGAAGGCGATGTTTTTTGTTTTTTGCGGCGGAGAAAGAAAATCAGCTGTTTTTTGTTTACTCCAACATTTTGCTCATATATTTGGCAAAAAAAAAAAAAAAACAAAAGAAACAATAAAAATGAAAATATTAAAAATAAAAATTCTTCTCTTCTTATCGTTGCAGGTAAGCAAACATTTAGAACTTGACCGTTTTTGAAAAAGAACACAAAGAGTGAGTAGAAATAAAAAAATATAATTATAAAATTAAATATAATAAACGACGTTCAAGACAATCGAATGCTTTTAATCGTCTTCTGAATTCGAATTCTCTGGAATAATTAAGAATAATAATAAAAAATTTATCGCTGAAAATAAATCGTAAAAACTCATCGCCAGGCGAGACCTTTCGGTGATCTCTGAAAGGCCTCTAATTGACCGACGGCCGACAGTCAAGGGTTAAGGCTGCGCAGCGGCTAACGGTACACCAACAACCACAACAACAACAATGTACGGCCATCTACAATAACAATAGACGTAAAATCAATGCAACAACATCGATCGATCGAGACCATCCAGAAACGATCACAAGGGAGCGATTGAACGAGCACGTGAATATCGACTGATTTCATTGTTCTCATGTCTACAACAACAACAACAAAAACAAAAACAAAAACAACAATGACAAATTGCAACAACAATGACAAACAGCAACAACACTAGCAATAACAATCCACGAGCCCATTGTACTAAATTACAAAGAAAAATAACTTCAAACAAAGGAAACCAAAACGACTGGAAAGAATTGAACTATCGTATCGATTAGCAGGAGGTCGAAACGTAGAAGCGGCGAGAGGGAGAGGGGAGGAGGGGGAAGAAGAAGAAGCTTAATAGACCGAGCGATGAAAATGCATTAAAATGACGTGAGGAGAAACTGCGATTAGGAATAAAGTCAGATGATAAAAAAAAACGAAATAAAAAAGGAGGCATAAAGAAAATTGAAAAAAAAAAGTTGAAAACTGTGAACTCTGATTTCGACCTTCCAATATAGTGTTTACAATAAAAGTTGTTCTAATAAAATGATAGAAATACAAAGGGAAACTGAGTTCAACAGGATTGGTTCGACTTAGTAATCGTCTAATAAGCCAACTATATTTCCACATTATCATAGTTTGTTTCAGTGTATTTCTAATTTCGCCCCTTCTCCTTGTCAATCCCGCGGTTCATTCAACCAACACACGCCGACAAAACTTGGCAGCGAATCGTTTTATCATTAACAGCTTAAACACTAAAATAATAATAATAATAGGAGGAAAATAACCGAAGCTTCATTAAAAACAAAAACAGCACCAAGAACAAAAATATAGCCAACAACAACTACATCACCAACAACAAACGCAAATCACCAACAGCAACAACGACGGTGTAAACAAAAATCAGCTGAGAACAGAAACCACAAAAACCATTCCCTTCTCCTTCGCTCCCTCTGCCCGCAACTAATTACCAAACTAGTCATACGTACGACTAGGCTGGTGAGAGAGAGTGGCGAAGGGGAGTGGGAAGAGAGGGTGCGAAAAAGACAGAGGACGAAGAGAAGGTGAAAATCACTCTTGGCATTAATTATTCGAGACATTTTTCTCGGTTGATGTCATTTTTATTTCGCTCCGCTCTCGAGCGATTTCACGATAAGGATGCTGGCTGAGCTTGAGGGTGAGGGCGAGGAAGAGCGCGAAGGAAGGGGTGGAGGAAAGGGAGTGCGGGGAAAGAAGGAGGGCGATGGAAAGAGGGAGAACGATTTTATTTTTCCTCTAATTAGATACTTAATTCGACAATTAATCGCGCTTTCAAGGTTAAGCTCACGGACGTTGCTGGTGGGCGGTGATCGAGGGTCGATGTTTGGCCATCGGTTGGGGGTGGGCGGCGCAAACCTCGTCCGTCCGTCCGTCCGTCCACGGTGCGCTCTCGATCAATCGAAGGAGAAGAAGAAGATGTGCATTTCATGTCGGAATAAAATTCCATTCGATCGCCGATCGGGGAATGCATTTTTATTTTAAAACCTCAGTGCATTCGTGCACTTGCAGGTTATCGTTCGGAGCGATTGCAGTTGCAGCGACCAAAACGCTGCTGAGGCGACTTATCGCCCTCTCTCACTCACACTCTCTCGTTCACGCTGGCTTTACTATTTTTAGAGCATGAGCCCTGTTGCTTGGCACCTTCTGGAAGCTTCTTTCAGAGATCTTCTTTCGCAAAAACACCTTGAAGCATTCTTTCAAGATCACTCAAATTGCCTTAAACTTTGTTGAAAATTTTGAATAAATGAAACCCCTAATTGAAATCATAAAACTCGCAAACCTCTCCCCACTTGCTCCACTCAACGTTGTTGTTTTTCTTCATGGTTCTTGTTCCTTTCGTCATTATGACCATTGTTATTTTTTCCATTGTTGTTCTTATCGAAATTGTTGTTATATTTGCACTTGTTGTTATTTTTCCTATTGTGATTCTCCTCGTTTTACTATTGTTTGCTCTCGATAGCCGCGCTGTTGCAGTTTAGTATTCAACCAAAGCCACCATCGCCAATGCCTTGGCATTATTTCAACCATCGAACGCGATCCACTGGCTTTGGAATCGCCTTGCTTGGCTTTACTTTGCTTTGCGATTTACCGGCCTTCAATTTTATCGTTCCTTTGACTTTGAGCGCACTCCTACTGACTGAGTGGTCGATAGCGGATGGCTGATGGCTGGTCGGTCGGAGGTTTCTTTCAGCACCCGGGGCAAGGTGATCAAAACATCCCCATTGCCTTGGTATAAATCGTTAAATCGAAAAATCTCCTTCCCCAATCTCCGTTGAATCTTCCCATAAGGAACTCATCTCGTGGTGGACATCGAAAATCTCTTAGCCGAGTGAAAGTTTTTGGAATTGACAAATAATTTGCTGAAAGTTTCGCCATCCTCCAGTCGAGAGCCGAGCGAGCGCCGACAGCCGAAAGTTTACGATCTTATCGAATCGATCATAAAAATATGAGCTGCAGGAAAATCCTTTAAAGCCAACTCCACTCCACTCTGCTTCGCTCAGTGCCTGCTTCCAACGGGAGCCATCGAGCCGTCGGGAGCTCCCGCCGTGCGTCCCTCGCGTGTGCCGCGGAGTCACCGGGTCATCAAATCTATTTATCTTCGCCTTCGTCGACTGCATCCCAGTGCTTTCAGTGGAGTTTTCCTGCCTCGCTGGAGTTTTTCCCCCACTCTCTTCTCGCGGCCCGCATCTAGTTCAATGGCTTGCCGCGTCCCTCGTCCCCCGTACCCCCCGCTCGCCCCTCGAGGCCTCGATTCACTCCACTTTTCAGCCTCATTAGGTGCGCCTTCGGTGGCGGCTGCGGAAGCTTCCGTTCGATGATTCGCATGTGGAAAACGCATTTTCCACAAATGAATGTGTTTTTCTCCCCCCCTCTAGCTCTCTCGCTGTCTCGCTCTTCGTTCTCCTCCTCGCCCTCGGTCTTTGGGGCCGCCTCTCTTATGGAAAATCAATAAACGCCGGCTTAAAGTGTTGCGGGGAGCAATCGAGCGGAACGGCAGCAACAGCAACAACAGCAACAACAACAACAACGACGACGACAACAAAAACCGCGACGAAACGTGCCGCAAACACTTCGAGTCAGCTGTTGTTGTAGTTGTTGTCGGTATGAAATTTAGTATTGTGGCAGCCAACCTCATCATTGGCCACCCTGTCCATTGTTGTTGCCACCAGCTTTATTGTAGTTTCATCTGGCTCTGTTGCTGCTGCCACTCCGCACTCGATGGATGAGTTAATGAGCTGGAAAATGAAATTGTTGCTCCTGTACATCTATCTATCCACCTATATCTATCTGTCGGGCCGACTTCGATCCCAGATTCCTATTTTCCAATCCAATTTTTTGAAAAAACTCGTCATCGGTCGACTAGAGTCGAGTGCATCTGTGTGGGTTTCAATTAAAGAGCGACTGTCAATCGAAATGTGAGGGAGAAGAAAAGGTTCCACTCGATTTCTGATCAGGAGCGAATTAAAATTGAATTAGCAGAGAGTCGAAGTTAATTCAAAGCGATCGATCAACGTTTGGTGAATTGAGAACAAAGGGAATGAAATTAATGAGGAGAATTTGGGAAAGCAATTTATTTTATTTGGCCAACGAAGTTTTACGGAAAATCCATTATCAATTTAGTATTTGGATGGAAATGAAAATGCTTTGTTTTACTTGAGGAATCGAGATAAGTCGGAAGAAAATCGATGTAATCTAATCTAATATTTAAAGTGTCGACTTGAACTGAATTCGACCCGATTTCTCTGCGGATCGCGTTGAATTAAATGGAAACCAGCCGAAATTGAGTTCGAATCGAACCCATGTCGTTGGGGCCACGTCGGATCCAATTTGAAGCCAAATTGATGTAACGTCCAATCTGTCGGCCTCTCGGCCCCCGATCCCGCTCTCTGGATCCTCCCCAGCCACCCAATTAAATTTAGTCCCAATTTTCCGACTGCACCTTGTCGTTGTTTTCGTGCTGTTGTGGTTGTTACTCTGGCTGCCATTGTTGTCGTTGTAGTTTTTTATTGTTGCTCTTGTAGTTTTTTTTTGTTCGTTGTTGCTCTTCTTGTTGTAGTTGTTGTTGTTTGAGCAGCCAACGACTCTCGTTCAAAGTCATTGTCAACATGCAATTGTTGTGTTCGCTGCTGTTGTTGTTGTTGCTTCTATTGCTTTTCGCTTTCCTCTCTTCCATCTGATGTTGCTGATGACGACAATTTGTTGTTGTTACGGCCTTTGTTGTTCTTGTTGTTGTTGCCCGCTACAGAGGCTGTGGGGTTTTTCTGGCTCGAATCGAAAACTTGGCTCTGCTGCTGCTGCTGTTGTTGTTGTTGTTGTTGTTGTAGGGGTATTGTTGTTGTTGTTATTTACTACCTTATTTAGCATTATTACGATCATCATTGTTGTGTTGTTCTTGTTTGTTGTTGTCGCTGTTGGCCAACATGTGGGACGCAAGAGGCACGATCGGATGTTGCTGTTCTATATATACCGTTATTAACCGTTATTCCTCGACAATTTGAAGAAAAAAAATGTTATTTGAAGGGACAGAATTTTAACGAAAAATATTTTAAATTTAGCAAGAGAAAAATGCCTAAATCGGTCATGAGAAAATGTTTAACAAAAATTTTCTCCACCTTGCAAAAATCAACAAGGAAAAAAACATCAAAAATTGTCATAAGAAAAATGTTCTCAAAAATCTCGTCTATCTTCCAAAAAATCGTTGAGAAAAAAGTTTTTATTTTTTGTTTTTAATTTCTTTAAACATTTTTTTTCAGCGTATTTAAGTTGTTACTTGTGTCGATTTTCGTTTTCCCGCCATTGCAGTGACCGTGATTTTGATGATTTCTCACCATTGTGTTGGCTTGAACAAAGACGCCTTGTCGTCGTTGTTGTTGTTGTTGTTGTTGCCGTTGCTGTTGCCTAGTTTTTGTTGTAGTTGATTAACTTCTCTCATTTTCGTTTTTCTCTCCACAGCTCAATTGTGTGGCAATGATTGTTGTTGTTGTTGTTGTTGCTGCACAAT
Source organism: Coelopa pilipes (assembly GCA_947389925.1). Classification (NCBI taxonomy): domain Eukaryota; kingdom Metazoa; phylum Arthropoda; class Insecta; order Diptera; family Coelopidae; genus Coelopa; species Coelopa pilipes. The sequence continues at coordinate 38,204,266 of OX376699.1, read as the reverse complement.
TTCGTTTTGCAGACGATTTGCAGCACTTTCTTTTTTCCCATTGTTTGATGATCGTTTTTGGATCAAATTTTTTTTTGATTTGACGTTAATTTTCACGCCATTTGTTTTCACAGTGTTGGTTTTAACATTTTGTGTTTACTTTATTTCGGGTTTGTTCCAGTATGAAAACATTGATCAGAAATAAAAATAGAAAAGAAAATATTTTTAACTATTTTTAATGTCCTAATATTCTCAAATTAATTATTGAATATTCTTCGCAAATTTATTAGGACTGAAAAAAAAATATTACAAAATTTGTTATTGTATTTAAATTGTTAACGTTCTTTTAATTTTCTAAAATTAGCGAAGTTCAAAGTTCAATTTTTGGTCCGCCATTTATTTCCCTCAGTGTAGTCGAATTTCCCTCCTGGTGGGAAATTTGTTTCCACGAAAATTTCAAGCGTCACGCAATATTTTTACAAGACAGCGGCAGCGACGACAGCGAAAACAGAAGCCATGACAAGTGTTATGCAATAATTGCTGAAAGTCGAAGAGAAAATTCACTCCTCCAACAACAACAACGAGAATATATCAAAACTGACACTGGACTGTTAAAAATATAATTATTTTTTGTAGTTCTTTTTTGTTGCTTTGTTTCAATTGTCATCGCCGTCGCTGTGTGATGTATGAAGTGGTCTGTGTTGTTGTTGTTGTTGCTGTCATAGTTGTCATCATCATTATCATCATTGTTTGTTGTTGTAGTGGTCACTATGGCTGTTGCTTTATTTGTACACGCACATGAACATGCCAACAACAACAACAACATTGGCCGCGATTATTAATTTTCCACATGCGAAACGACTACGAAAAAAACAACCCAGCCAAAGACAACAACAACAAAGAGCAACCCAACAACAGCTGGGGAGAGAGAACAAAAAAATATATATAACGAAATAAACACAGAAATGGGAGGAACAAAAAATATTTTTTCAGCCTCGACGCCGCGAACGTCGAGCGTCAAGCAGTCTGTCAGCGCCAGGCGACGTCGAGGGCCGGCGGCGGGACGAGCGACGAGGAGCGGCAGAGGGTGCGACAGCGAGTGCGAGGGAGAGGCAACGATGGTTGCCACCCTCGGCGACGGCTGCCGCCCCGATGGCTTTCGCTTTGACGACAGCTTTTTTGCATAACGTTTTCGTGTTCGCTTCTTTTTCGATTTCCATACACTTTTTGTTCGGTTTTTTTTGTATTTTTTCAACTGTTTTAAAATTCCTTTTCTTTCTACAGAAAGGATTTTTATTGAAATATTTTTCGTCTAAAGAGGTGTTCAATAGTGGAGTGTTTTTTTTTGTTTTTCCGCCGCTGTTCCAAGAAATCGCAACTGCCATAATTAAAACAAAAAAACAAAAAAAAAAAAAAAAAAACAATGCAAAATAAAAATAGTGAAAAATCATATTTTTATTTTCCACTCTCCTGTGCGGTGGAGCGCGATTTTCCAATGAAATCGACCCACGATCAGAAATTGAGATTTTCCGCGAACTTCCCGAGGCGGATTCTCCGATAGGGTTTTAATGGCTTTTATAATTGTTTAAAATTGTTGGAGAGGAGGGAGGAACTCTGAGAATGATCGAAAAGGAAAAATAATTTCTGATAAAAAAATGTAATTGATTGAATGAACAAAATACTTTATGAATAATGTTCTATTTGAAAAAAATCGCAACATTTTACGAGCTGCACTTTTTCGTTCCCTCCCGAAATGCAATTTTCAGCCTTGTCGATTGCATAACGAAACGAAACGAAAACGCGCCCGGCCCCGCCCCCCGTCGCCCTTGACAGCCCCCTGTGCGCCCCCATCGCGCGTGTGCAAAACGTGTCGGAATCGGTTCGGTTCGTTTCAATTGACGCTGGCAGCGTTTAACCAGCGGTTGCATGTGTGAAAACCGGGGCGCGAGAGGGAGAATGAGAGAGAGAGAGAGAGAGAGAGAGAGAGGGGAGAGCGGGACAGAGGGAGGTCCCTGGCGTGGAAATGGAAAAGTTCAAGGCTCTCGCCAGTTTTCCATTACCACTGTAATTGTTGTAATAGCCGTTTTAAAGGCCGTTGATTTGCTTTAATTGCGGCCGTTGTTGTTTTTGCTCTCAATTTGTTGTTGTCTTCGCGCTCATCAATTGCAGTTGTTGTCATTGTTGTTCGCATTGTTGTTGTTATTTAAATAGAATTAGAACTGCGCACGGTTTCAGTCGTTTCTCGAAGACCCCGGTCTAAGATCCACGAGCGAAGGTCGCACGGCCACGACTCGACCGATTTCCATTTACTTGTGGCAGCTCCACCCACTGTCGACACCTCCTCCCACCCCCCACCAACGTCACCGTCACCGTCGCCCACACCGAGCCCCAACCGAGCCCCAACGAGCTCATCAAGTCAACAGCCTCGAGGCGCAGGCCGTCGGCGCTCCATGGGATTCTGTGTAATTGCAGTCAATAGACTTCAGTCTAATTGACAGCAGCCGAGATCAACAACTACATCAACTACAATTACAAAAACAACACGATCACAACAAAAACAACACGATCACAACAAGAACAACAACAATGGCAATAATAACAACAAGGAGTGAAGAACAAATAGCAAGCAACAGCCACAGAGCCAACAAAGTAACCGAAGCCACTTGTGCCAGTTTTTTTTAGCGGTTTCATCATTTCATCGAGAGTCGAAAATTGTACAAATAAATAGACGGCGAAAACGAGAACGAGTACGAGAGGGAGAGAGAGGGGGAGGGGGAGCTGGAATTAGAATGAGAAACAGCAGCGTCATTAAATGGCGCAAAATCGCTAATAAACTACATGTGTTGGAAATAAAAACGCAAATGGAATGAAAACGAAATCGAAACTCGATAGCGACGCCTCGGTTTCAGCTGTTCTGGCGCGGAGTCGCAGATGCAGTCGCAGTTACCGAGATGCGCTGATACTGGGATACACACAGAAAAGTGCAATCACAGCAGATACAGAGAAGTCGCGGGGAAAACGAAAATAAAAGAAAGGAAAAAAACACTAATAGATGCAAATATGATATTTCAGATGCAAGCCCTCGTAGACAGAGGCCTGGGCGGCCGCCGACATGTTTTAGATACTAATGCTGCATTGTCGTATGCATGCAGATTCTTTAATTATCGTCGCAAATGAGCTGCAGATACATCTATCTATACATCTATCGACTCTAATAATATCACTAATAATATCACATGTGGAAATCTCTGAGCTCGGGGTTCTGTCGACGGCGACGACTACGGCGACTACGACGACTTCTTGTCGCCCACGGTCCGCGTCGACGTCGTCGCCGTCGTCCACCAATTGGCTCGCTACACGACTGGTTTCTAATTGCCGTCCCTCTCGCTCCACCGCCCCTCCCGGGCCCCGCCTCTGGTCAGATCAAAGCGCGCCGAAACAGAGTTGCCAGGAAGCGTCGTCGTCGGCGGCCGCTGATTTATGGACCGAGTCCGGGGCGAGTGATGCAATTGTCGAGTGGCGAGTGGCGAGCGCCGTGTGTCGAGTCTTGTGTTTCACTTGCGATCTAATCGAGTAATTAATTTCGCGGATGCTGGATTTGGGCAGCAGGGGCGGCGGGCATTGCTGTCAATGGGCTTGCGATTGTAGCGATTATGGCCAAATAGAGGAGAGCATGCTGTGCTCGATGGTCGCGAGGTTCTTGGGGTTGCGCCTTTGTTAGTTCTCTTTTTATAATTTTCACTCAGTTCGTTTTAATTACTCTAATCTCTTTCCTTTGTTATTGTTTGAAATTGATTTTTATTCGAGTCTTAAATTATTTTTATTTTCTTGTTATTTTTAACTGCATTTTATTCAATTATTATATTATTTTTATTTTCCTTCGATGCTATTAATTTCGTGTTATCATTGCATATTTTTCTTGTTTTTTATTTTATTTGTCTTATGTTATTTTTCATATTTAATTGCTGCAATATTGTTTTTTATTTTGCTTATGCCTTTAGTGTTGTTTTTATTTTGAAATTATTATTTAATTTTTTCAATGTCACTATTTCCAATTGGAAGCGTTCAAGTAGTCATGATTCGATTCATCTACGAATATTCCCTAGATGAATTGCCAAGGTCTCCCGAGATGATTTCAATGCGAACCCAGTTAAATATGGGAGTGAACTTCCTTTTATTGGAGGATGCAGAAATCTAAAAATACATTTTGCAATATTTGAAAGATCGTGAGATCCATAGAAACGAACTTTTCATCTCTCCTTGTGGCGGCTTTTGTCGTGTAAGTTCCCTGCCTTCTACGGCGGTGAAGGAGGCGATGCATGCGAAATGCAGCCATTTAAAGCCCATCCAATTACTCGAGCGAAATCGAGCTTTTTCTCTACTTGCACTGCAATAGCGTTTGAGTCCGTCCGTCTGTCTGTCTGTGGCTCGGTTCCGCCTGTGTTCGTGGATGACGCAAATAAAACGTGCGCCCACATCGGGCGGCGGATTTATCGTCTCCGACCTCGGACAGACAGCCCGGCAACGCTGCCTGAGGGCGAGCCGAAAGAGCGACGCATTCAAATGTCGCGGGCTTCAGAAATGAATTTCGTAATAACTTCTATAAAATGCTTGAGAATAACGCGAAATTATTAAAAATAAAAGCCAAAATACTTCTGTTCTGAGAAGTCCTCGTAGTCCAAATGAGCGAAGGCTTCAAATCCTGCTGGCTTCAGGAAAAGATTTCTTCTGAAATTCTTCAGAATAACTTTCTGGAACCGAATTAGTAGAATTAAATAAACAAAAAACACTCCTTTTCTCAGCAGTCCTGGTACAAATTGTAGGCTCAAATTTTTTGAAAAAATTAAAATTCGACCATGACGTTTAATTTTCAATAGATAAATAATAAATTCAAATTCGCAATGCAAAAATAAAGTAAAAACTTGATTTCGATTGACGTTGCTTTTTATTATTTTTTGCTGCAACATGTCGAAATTTGTTCTGTCGGTTTTGAATTATTTGCGTCACAAGTAAGGGAATTTGCAACATTTTAAGATTGTTTAAAATATGTATTTTTTTAAAAATTTGTAATGAATTGTGCATTTTGTGTCTTTTTAGAAATAATTCAGCGAAGAAACCCACGGTGCAGGAGACACAGCAGTCGAAAAAAACGCAGAGCAATTGATCCAGCAATCAATCCAGCAATCAACAGCAATAACAACAAGAACAGGTGGAGTGCTACCAAGACTGATTGAGGAAGAAGAGAAAGAGCGAAAATCTGATCTCAAACAAAAATAAAAAAACAACCAAGGCAATCGCTCTCCACTTCCACTTCCAACAAGACCAAAGAAGCAATATCCGAGAGGACTTACACACACACACACAGGCACACATACAATCACTCACACCCAGCGAAGCATCCGGAGCGCCCTTGAACCCAGTCCCACACAGTCGCTGTCTCTTTCGCACGTATAATGTTTAGTAGCCTTGCATCGTTTATTTTTGGATCGAACACGTCTGCAACTACTAATCAGGACCAGGGCCAAGAGCAGCACCAGCAGCAGCAACAGCAGGACCAGAGGGAGCGCGATCACGAACAGCAACAACAACGGGACGCCGAGAATACCATAGAAGTAACGTCGTCAACGCCGTCGGTGACTGGGGCGAACAGCAGCAACAACTTGACGCGTTCCACCATCAACAAGCGTGGCAAGAACAAACGCAGCAAGAACAACCGCAACAACAACAGCAACAACAATAACAAACGACAACAGCAGCAGCAGCAGCAGCCACAGAAACCGCCATCGATCACCAAACTCTTAACCCCAAGCGATGACTTCGACGAGGAGCTAGACGAGGACGATTGGTTCATTGTGGAGAAGGAAGGTGAGTTCGTCGTGGCGATGGGTCAACGAAGACCCCTGACTAACCCCGGGTCCCCTCCTCTTTCTCCTTCCCACGCAGACGAGGAGGAAAGCCTGCCTCGCACCGACTCCGAGGAGGAGCTCTCCATAGTCGAGGTCAAGTCGAAGTCCTCGGCCTCGTCGCCCACCACTGCCGTCGTCGCCGTCGCCGGAGCCGCATCCCCTGCACCATCGCCAGGCACCAACGCCGCCGCCCAGCGACGTCGCCACCACATCAACTCGCATTCCCTCTACAGCGGGCCACGGCCCCAGCAGCAGCGCAACCACCTGCAGCGCGCCGCCCGCAACGGAGGCCCCCGCAACGGCTCCTTCAGCGTCTTGACCCTAAGTCCGCCGCGCAGCATCACCGCTGCCGTTGCCGCTGCAGCTGATGGCGGCGGCGTGACGCAGTCGCTGTACGTGGTCTCGCCCAATGGCAATGGCAACGGCAGTGGCAGTGGCGGCACCTTCGGGGCGAATGTGTCGATGGAGGAGTCGTGGTTCGTGACCCCGCCGCCCTGCTTCACCTCCATCGGGCCGATCCACATGGAGACGTCGCCCTTCGAGAACCTACTGATTGAGCATCCCAGGTGAGGTCGCCGTGACTTGAGCGTCGGGTCCTCTGGTCGTGCTAACGACGTCTTGTTCTTGTTGCAGCATGTCAGTGTATCATAGTATTAGGACAGCGCAAGAGGCCGTCGAGAGCTTTGTCAACCTCGATCTCGGCGCGGAGGAGCAGCAGGACGAGCAGATCGACGAGCCGGCCCCAGCCGAACGCGTAGGTTTTCCACAGATCCCGGGACGAGGTCTGGAGTTTAACATTGATTTTCCGTCCTTGCAGGTCGTGCAGGAGCAGCGTCCGACGTCGGCTCGCCTGGATCGCTTCACTGCCGCCCAGCTGAAGCAGGAGGTCTTGGCTCGCAGCACCCAGAAGGTGGGTTTCTCAATTTCCGATTTTGGGATTCAGTTTTAATCGTTTGTGCATCGCTTCCGTTGCAGAGTCTGGAGAAGAAGGAGCGCCAGTCGCTGTGCCGCGGCGCCATCAAGCGGGCGAACAAGGTGCGCGACTTCCAGAGCAAGGGCAACCGCCAGCGCCGCGCCGACATGCAGCACTGCAAGGTCGTCAGTGGAGCCAACAACAACCGCAAGTGCTGCTACTAAGGGCGAGGGCGCCCCCGATCGTACCGGACGCGGAAGAGCGCGTTCTGCGAGGGATTTGCGAAGTTCACGAGGTCACCCACAACTCCAACTCCACCCGCCACCACCACAACCACCACCAACAACAACACACAACTTTTAGATACGAAAAAAATTTATTGATATACATTATCAAAATAATAAATAACAAAAACAATACCATTATTATCTAAACAATTAATGTAATACATATAAAAGGGAAACAAAATCAAATAAAAATTGAGTAAAATTAAATTACTAAAAAACTATACAAAAATATAAAAAACTAATAAAATATGATGACCACAAGAAAATATCTAAAAGGAAAAAGGAAAAACAAAATATAAAATATAAAATACTAAAAATACATGTAAATTATTTCGTAGTTCTTAAATGTTCACAATTTAAATTTAATTCAATGTGATTTTACGATAACAAAACAGAATAAACCCAAAAAACCAATATATAAAGAAAACTAAAAGAAAAAAAAAATAAAGTGCAAAAACAATTGAATTTAAAATTAAAAATGCAATAAAAACCAATATAAAGATAACAAAAGTGTGTAAAAAAATATTACATTAAATAATTTATTTCTCAAAGTAGTTTGTAATCAATGAAACGATCAATTGTAAAGGCGAGTTTTCGTCTGTGAGTTGTTTGACAAATGATTTGCATAGAATTCAATATTTTTCTTTCAAGAAATTCATGCAAGCAATTCTCCGATATGGGATTTTTTCTATTATTATGATTATTCTTAGTTCATAACCACCACTTCTTTCTAATGTTATAATTATCAATATTATTTTTATTGATTTAATTGATTTTTTTGACGTTGTGCAAGCTACAAATGATCTTATTATTAAGTACGATGAAATGCATCAGAAACACAAAGAAAAATGATCTTTATGAATTTTCTTGTATGAATGCAGCTTTTTATGAACAGTTAATGATATGCGATTTTTGATTTTTATTTTTGAAGGAATATTTGACAAGCATTAATGTGAGAATAAGATAAATATGAATAGAATAAAATACAAAAAAAAAGAAACAACAATAAAGAGGTTAAAATACAAAAATTCAAATTGTTTTATTTCAATGGAGTTGTTTGAAAATAGTAAACTATAATTTTCTCGCCATGAATTTTTTATTACTTATTTTATTATTTTTTCCTTTTGTATTTTTTCACCTCTTCCGATGTTTTGAAGAAGATTCGCCATTTAATCACGATTTCTTCCGTCTATCTCGAGACGTCTCCTTGGGTTCCGCCTGGTCTGTTAACTTTGGATTGTTCGTCCACATACATTAATTTCCCTTTCGATGACTGGCGGGTCACGTCCTTGGGACTGCTGACCTGAACCGAAGCGAAGATCTGAGCCCACTGTAACCTCTGATGCGGAGAAGCGTCGGATCTGAAATACGAATTAAAATTACTCATACGCCTCGATGAACAGGGCTTCGTTGATCAAATGAACGGTCCCAGTTTGAATTGTTACTTGTTAATTACTGCTGTTCTTTGGGCAGTTACTTTTGTTGTTTTGATTGCTGTCTTTGTTGTAACATATTGCGTGCATTTACAGTTCGAGCAATTAGCCAAGTACCAAATCGTCAGCGCTTGCTGCTGAGGTAAATGAAAAAAGAAAACCAAAAATAAATAAATCAACTGATATAAAGTGTTATTTCGTTTTACACCTTGACGCCGAAGGCCTTCGAATATTTTTGTATTATTCCCTTCTCTATCTCATTCATTATAAGAACGTTTTGTCAAGCCCAATGTTATTGTTGTTGTTGTGCTGTTCTTCTCTTGACATTTTCCAAGGGCCATTAACTTTTCCCTTTTGCACGGTTGGCAACACTTGGCCCTAAGAAATGTTGCTGTCGTTACTAATATTCTTAATGAATACGAAATTTTAGAGGGGTTTCTAGACTAGAATTACAAAAGGCTTCTTAAATTAATTTAAAAATGTATTTAATACAATGCGATTTTATTTTGTATTTTTTATTTTATTTTTCGTTGTTTCTTAAGTACTGATATTTTGGTCATGACGACCTGTCTATTTAAGCTAATGCGAACTCTTCATTTGCCCTCTCTGAACTCAGTCATGTCTCCTAGTGGAATATGGTTAGAGGCGACTTGAAGTTACTGCTCGCATGAAGCTCATTACGCGGTTCTCGCGCTTTTCCCCCCATCGCGGAAGCGTGGAAATCGAAAGCAAACAAAGTAATCGCTAGATTTTCTTCCGGCTCTGGCGATTCCAGAACCGCGGTGAGCTGAGACTTTCGCGCGTTCTCCTCGCCTGTTGGCAACGCTTCCTGGTTGCTGGTTGACCCCAGATTCGTGGGCAACATTTTCGCCGGAGCAACGGTAGCAACTGTAAACCGTAGGAGAAGAACAGGAAGAACCAATACAAGGAAAGAGAGGGAGACCGAGAGAGAGAGAGAGGAGTATAGTAAGAGACCTCAATAAAAGGAAGAGATGAAGATGCGAGTTAATCCAGAGTGAAGAGAGAGAGAAAGAGAGATGGACGAGAGCAGAATCCATTGATCACCGAGGGAAGGTTTTAGTTTTAGTACCATCATCACAGATCGCAGCGGTTCCCAAACTGGAGGAAATTCAAACATCAGCACAACGAAAGGGAAACTATTAAATAAACCTCAGAAAATGTTTGAAATATAAACAAAAAATGTGTTTTTAAATTGGTTATAAATATATTTAAACTGTAATTTTCCGTAATAATAAAACAAAGCATTTACAAAAATGGAAAAAGAATTATTTTCAAAGATATGTCTGGATCCTATTTTAATTTAAAGTACTTTAAAAGGATTCATACACAGATTTCTAAATATATTTATTAAAAATATATTTTCGAATACGGTAATAAAATAAAAAAAGAAACAGATAATAATGATAATGTAATCATATTTGAATTCATTTTCTGAATATTATGAATAAAATTAAATTTGTAGAAAAATGTAAAAAACAAAAAACAAATGAAAATACTAAATTTTGAAATAAGAAACTCCTAATTTGTGTAAAATTTAATGAATTCAGATGAAAAATATTAAATTAGAAAAACAATTGACCATTTTAGAAGAGCTTGTGAAAACAAATGAAAGTATTAAATTTGAAAATAACAAACTCCCACACTTACAATAGGTATAATTTGATGAAAGCTAATTAACAATTTTTAAATATTTTTTTTCGGAATTTTTATAAGATTTTCAAACGAAATCCCCAATGAGAGCAGGGAGTTCGCTCCCGAATCGCAACGCTCTCCCAGGCAGAGTGCTAAAACTTAGTACTCGACCCTCTCGCACGCAGACCCCAGCACGGCCGACTCTTCGGCGCGATCGGCCACCGCCGTTGGGCGCTCGCCGGGATCTGCGACCGCAGAGTGGATCCATAAAAGACGGCACGTTCTGCGCTTCGTTTCACACCTGTTCGGCACGTGAGCCACGGCGAAACCCCGCAGATCCGTCCAGCGCACTCACAGGAAGCTCGTCTTGGCCGTTCAATCGCGACGGCGTTGGTGCTGGTACTAGTGCTGGTGTTGTTGGTATTGCCATTGTTTTGGTTGTTGTGATATTGGGCAACAGCTGGCTTGTTGTTGCCGCTGTTATTGTGCTGTTGTGGCCTCTTCACGAAATTCTATTTTGAAAGTTGCACTTGAGTGACTTTCGGCCAGTGAGAAGTGCAGAAGCAACAAAGTGTTCGGGCCGAACCGCATCAACAACGGCCCCAAGACAACAACAAGCACATGTTATGTAAAGGAATTAAAAAAAGCGTAATAGAAAAACCCAAAAATAGTGGAAATAAAAATTTAACCACGATTTCGAATATATCAAAAGTTCATTGAAAGTGAAAACGGAAAAACTTTTAATTTCTCCCTCCTCCTCCTCTCGCTCTCCTTGAGGAAAGGCGAAAAAAGTGTCGAAAAGAGACGTTTGAAGAGTTCGGAAGTGTTTGAATTAAAAAATAAAAACAATTGTAATAATCAACATCATCATCTCGTTCCTCGTCTGCAAAGGCCAGCGAAATTGGTTTCGTTTTCGTGGATTTGCGTCTGCTCCGTTGCGAAAATGTGCGAATTCATTGAGTTTACGGTTTCGTGGCCAAGTGATTCACGGCTCATGCTGTAAACGATTCCCAAGTGCTTCAAAAATAATACAATAAAAACATTACGTCGAGCCGTTTTCGATCGGACTGTGTTGTCAGTGAAGGTGAGTTGGGGAAATTGAAGCAGAATTAAGTTAAAACCGCGATCTGCTTGGACTTGGGAAATGGGGATTTTGAAAGACTTTCGAGGGTTTTTTCATACCTCTGATAATGACCAATTAGACAATTCAAAATGTCTCCATATTTTTTGAATATTATTTAGATTATTAAGTGTCATTATTATTGAGATTTTTATTTCCTTTTTAATTTTCATACACTTATATTGGTAGTTCCCATAGACTATTATTTCTTACTTATAAAGCTTACGATTTTTCTTTCATTTCATTTTATATTAGGATTAATCTAATTGAGAGAAGTTTGAATCATTTTTACCAAGTAATTTTGACTTGAATACTGCGAAAATTGTCCTGAATTTGGTTCAAAAGTAATCTATTCCGATAATAGACTTCAAATTTACAGCCCTTTCCCTTCCTTTCTCAACCAGCAGCTACTTTTTGAAATACTCATTGACTTTTTCCATTATACAGTTTTATATTAATCTATCAATAGAATAGAGAATGAATTCCCTCCATTCCTGGACATCTCCACCATCAGCCGCCCCACGCCTCCCAAACTCCTTCGGGTTTCTCTTTTCGTCGCGTTTCGCGCAAAATGGGCCGGGGTCAAAATTTTCACTAACTTCGTTTTCCATTCAACTGCTGGCTTCTTCTTCGCTGTCGACTTCTTCGTCTGGCCACAAATGACGTGCTAAAATACCGTTGGAAAATGCTCAATTGCCGGCAGCAACAATAACACTAACGACAACAACGCCAACACCAACAACAACATCAGCAACAATAATAAAGGCGTTCAAGGTCAGGAAACTGCAATTAAAAATCGTCTGTACAACAAACCATTAACAAGAAAATCAACAAAAACCAAAACTCAAACCACGAAAACAACAAGAGAGACTCTGGCAACAACAAGAAGAAAAACTCTAAAATTCATAACAACAACAATAATAACAACAACAGAAAGATACAATAAAAAGCCACAGCAACAACAATTAAAGGGCAGACAACTCCGAACAAAGTTAAAGAACATGAGAGGGAGGAGGAGGAAAACCGAAAGCATTAAAAAATTGCATAACTGAATCTATGAGCGATGGCAGATATAATAACAACAACAACAACAACGACAACTACTACGACGCACAACAACAATGACAGCATGTGTGTGTTAAATAATTATAACAACAACAATTAAACAACAGCTACACGATTATTATTATGATGGAAATTGTTGTTGTTGGTGGCGGCTGACGATTTTATTGTTGTTAATGTGGTTGTTGTTTATGTTGTCGTTGTTTTTGTTGCTGAGATTGTTGTTGTTATTGTTGTCGTTGCCGTCGTTGTTAAGGTACGAAATTCACTAGAGCAGCAACATCGCTATCGCATCGGCAGCGAAGAACGAAGAGATAAGCGAAGCCCCGTAAAGCGACGACTAACGCGAACCAGCAACTGCTGCTGGTGCTGCTTCTTCCTCTTCTTCTTCGTTGCCTCCCCCACCGCCGTCTGTCATAATCTACACCGTCTCCCTCCTCACCATCTCCTCCCCTTCTAATCAAACTCAGGAAGTTCCTTTCATTAAAACCTCCTTCGTTGATCTTCGAGTGGGTTCAGCCGTGCTTTGGCGACGGAGGCAGTGAAGAGATGATAGAGAGAGAGAGAGAGATAGAGAGAGAGAGAGAAGGCAGATTGGGGAAAAGAAAGAGAAGGGAAGGCGGTTCATCATGTGTTGCCAAGTGTGAAAATTATATGACTTTGACCTTGCCAGCAGCAACAGCGCCATTTAAACTATAACAGTTTCTTTTTCTTATAAATTTAAATTTATTCCGATTGAAGCAGGAACCACTACAACGACAAAAAACATAAATCAGCTGCCGACGTTGCCACATATTTTCATCAGATTTGTTTTTTTTATCTGTTCAAGTCTTTCCTATCGACCTTCTGTCGATCTCTAACCTCCGATCATGTCCAGAACTTCCGTTGACGGAGTCCTTGAAGTGGTTGATGGCGATCAGAACGGCATCGAGAGAGCGTGTTGTTGTTATATTTGTTGTTGTTGTATTTGTTTTCTGCTGCTATTGTTTCTATTGAATCAGGTGTCATAATCATAACATCATCCGCTGTGGTTTTCCTGAAGCTTTTAATCTCTGTTTGAGATCTCCACGCAGTTTCTGCAACTCCTTCGCCCTCCTCCCCGCCCCCGGTCACTCGCTCTTTCCACTGTTTTCTCCGGTTTCCCTCGCTCTCGACTTGTGGTCGTGCGTTCAAGGTTAATGCGTTGGGTTTTTCTGCACCTGTGGTCACCTTTGGCGGCCCGTGCTTTATGGCGTTTGATTGGGGATGGCCGTGGACGAGGCACAGTTGGACGGATGGATGGATTGGTCGTGGGCAGTATGGATGGATGGTTGGCTGTTGGACGGATGGACGGCTGGGGGCGAGTGGTCAGCGTGGAGGCTGAAGTTCAAGGCAAGGTCGCGGCGACCGGCTGTGAAGGACGTGAAACGCGATAAACATTCAAGTAGTGAAGAACTTAGTCAAAAGGCCTCGTCGAAGAAAAGCTTGAGGGAAAAGCTAGAAGATTTTGTTATTTATTAATTTGTGTTGTCGGCGTTTAAATGTTTAAAAAATTATTCTAATTTGCAGTTCCACAGCTTTGTCTACTCAAAAACAAAGGATTTAGACACGAACTGATTATGTTTTGCTCTTTTCTGATAAAATTTTTTATTTTAATTTATAATTTTTTTATGAATATTTTATTTATATTATTTTAAACTAAATTTTTTCTGATGTTTTTGTTTTGGTTTGATGAGAATACTTTTAATATCCAACTTATAATTGGTTTTCATGCCTTCTCTTTAATTTTTTATTTTATACGATTATTTGTTGATTAATATTTTTCAATTTTTTTTCTCACTACTTTGTATGTTAGTTTCTATTTTTCATTAAATTCTATGAAATTTGTAATTGCAGTCACACTTGTCGCAGCCGCGATGACGGACAACCGAGATTTCCTCACTTCGCCACGCGAGCGCAGAAGAGCCGGGCGACTGTTGCCGGCTTTTGGCGTGCTGCGGACTCTACAGTTGCTGAATGTAAGTAAAAAATAGGTAAAAAGTAAAAAAAGAAACAATTAAATAAAATAGTAAATATGGAAGTACACTAAAAAGACGAAAGAGAACACAAACCAAATAGACGAAGTGGATCGTTTAAAAAGGAACTAAAGCATCAAAAACATCAAAACCAAACTACTCAAAACCCAAATTTTAGAAAAACAAAATTTTAAAAAAATTACTGCACGCTGCTTGCAACACACACACACTCACGCGTGAAAAGTATGTGGGTTCCAGTGGCAGCAGAACGTGACAACGAATTCTGGCCGCTGAACGACGGGCCCAAACGAGGAGGAGGAAAATCCATGAAAAACAAACAAAACATTTCGAATAAAACTATAGAGAAAAAAAAAAAAACAAATACAAACCAAAGCAAAGAAGTTGTTGGAAGAAGCGAACACGAGCAAAAACAAAAACGAACGAAAAATTGCGAAATCCAGACTGACTGCAACATTTAACAAAACGTTGCCGACGATCGGGCAACCAGCAGCAGGCGGCGAAGCGATGAATGAAAATGGGAAAAAACAACAAAACCAAACAAATCGAAATTGTGGCAGAGGGGATGGAGGAGTGCTGGAGGAGGGTGGTGCAGGAAGTGAGGGAAGTTTCGGGTGGAATGCGGCGATTTACATGCGTCGACCTGTGGCTGGGCCAATGAGCAGCCGCAACAACAACAACTGGGGGCGACTCAAGAACCGCATCAAGCGCCAAGATTCGATGAATTGCAGTTTCGAGAAACCTCAGATCGCATCGTACGGCATCCCATCGATCGCATCGGAATACGCAACAACGCGTCCGTTGGGAGGAACGATTGGCCAACGGCCGGTTACGGTTCAGGTCGTGTTGTTTTTGCCAGCATTACTAGCTGATATTCGCGTTGTTGTTGTTGTTGTACTGGTGCCTCGGCCAATCCGCGACTCCGTTGTGTTGCCAACAATCAGAACAAGAACTTTTTGCCGCCACTAACGGCGAATGACCTGTGGACCGAACCGGGGACTGAACGCGGAATTGATTTGCGTTGAAACTGAAGCGATTTCTAACGATTGGAGAGTAGACCAGATGCCAACGAAAGGGGAGGTGGGGAGGGATGGGGAAGACGGTGGCGGTGGAAGTCGGAAACAAAAGACTTGGGCAACGAACGTGATTTGTGCTTGTGCTTCGGCTTTTGCTTTGTTCTCTGCATGCGGCGAGGCGACGGGTGAATGAGAATCGAGGGAATTCATTGAAGTCCGCGGAAGCGTTTTCCAATTTGCTTGCCGGCCATCCTCTTGCGGCATCGCTCGACATGACGTTGGCAAATTGGCGAACCAGGGAACGGAAAACCGACAACGACTTGGGCAACGACGTGCGGCTCTCGTCAAACGGCGCGATGAAAGGGAAATTTAAATGAAGTTGATTCATTAAGCACTTGGCTTAGCCATTGTCGTCGGCATGTGCTGAGGGATCGAAAATACTCTAATGTTTTGCACGATTTTCATATGCTGTTAATCCTAAGGAACGATTTATTAAAACAAAAATAATTATTCTTGATTGGAATAAACCGGTGTATGACAAACCGAGAATGAAAAACATGAAAACAATTATAGAATGAAAATATTTCAATATAAAAAATTAATTTTTTCACAATAAGAATAATAATTTCCGTTGAACAACTGCAGTCGATGGTGGAAACCGAGATGAAAATATTGCGTTGCGAAAGCGAGAGACTTGAATAACGAAGTCGCTCGCAATCGCAGCCCTAACGGCATCCATCCATCCATCCCTCCAACCAACAATTTATCCATCCATCCAGCTTCCATGAACGACGTCCAACTGTAAAATTCATTTTCATTCAATTTCCCTATCGCACTCGCTTTTCACCTGGCGCGAAATCCACGCCAAGAACATCCAGCACCAGTAACAACAACAACAACAACAAACCCGGATGGGGAAAACGTGCGTAAATCGAGGCGAGTTGTTTTTGTTATTGTTATTAATGGTGCATGGCTGGAATCGTTCGCAGCAACAGCAACAACGGCATCGATGGAGGATTGAAAATTGCGTGTTTTTCTGTGAAATCCCTTTGGTGGAGTTGATTTCGCTGTTGTGGTGAGGTGTGAAGAAATCCCGGAGACGCGTGAAAAACAATTGACTGTCGGCCATTCGTGGTGATCTCCTCCTTCCCCATCTCCTTCCCCCCCTTCCCTCCTGACTTGATTTCGTTTGCTCCTTTTCATTTCTGCCTTTGTTTCTTCCATTTGCAGCTGTTCTTGCTGCCGGTCGCCACCTCGGCCGCAGCGGCAGCCTCCGCTTCAGCCGCGGCCGCTGCGTCGACGCCGCCGATCGAGTTCACCACCGAGTACGCCCTCCTCAGCAAGAGCAGCGCCGTCACGAGTCGCAGCTTCAAAGCCCGAACCCTGGCCGTCCCCGCCAGCGGCCCGGCGAGTCCCAAACCGTCGTCGCCGGGTCTTCAGGGCGGTCCCGACCCGGCCGCCCTGGAGGCCCTCATCGGGGTCTCGTCGAAGTCGTACATTTCGGGCCCGACGACGGCGCCGCCGAAGCTGGCGAAACGCGCCGGGTCCGCGGGCGATTCGAAGCAACAGGTGAGTCGAACTTGAAGCGTGAAAATTTCAAATATTTTCGTTGACAATATTTTTCATCGTTTTTATGAATAAAATTATCAATATTAATATATAATAATTAAAGAAATTCCTGTTCATATTTTGTTGTTGATATTTTTGTTATTGATATTTTTTGTTATTAACGTATTTATTATTGTTATTTTAATTTTTTTGTGTATATTTATTTTTGTATTTCTTGTTATTCTTGTGCCTTGCAAGAAGATCATTAAGGACAATCGGAACCGCTCACGCGTCTCGAACAAACCCGAGAAGCCCCTCCACGATGCCGTGAGTGGATTTTATCCTAAATTTAAGGTCTTCAACTTGTTTCGCCCTTCTTCGACCCTTCAACGCCCCCTACAATTTGCTCCTCTTTCTTGTAGATTCTAGTAATTGAAATGAATTTGGTTTCGAACTAACTAATTTTTTCTGCCATCTGTCTTTTTGAGCATTGATTTATCTTGATTTATCTTATCCCAAATTGGTTTTAATTTTTCCAAATTGTTTTCTTTATTTTTGTTCTTCTTGCTCAATTCCTGAATCCTCATCCTTATGATTAAATTATGAAGTTAAACATAACCTGTCCTCAGACCTTTTCCTGATCGCCTGTATTTTTCCCACTAAACGGCATCTTGTTCCTCTCAAACCATCGTCCTTTTCTTAGAAATAGTTCAGAGCCCGCTTTGTTAACTTCGCTTTCCCCAACCCCTGATCCAGCATGCCTCAAAGAACCATCCATGATCGCTCCATCTTCCACTCTCTCCCGTCTCAACTCAACTCGTCTCAACTCCATTTGTTTTCCCCCCCACAGCCGGACCACATCCCCGACTCCTCCGGCCACGTTCCCTACCGCGTCGGCCGCCCGCGCCCCATCGAGTACGGCTCGGCCGGGGGAGCCGCCGGCTCCATCTCGAGCGGCGGCGGAGGAGGCAGCGGGGCCGGCGGCTACCACTCGACCGCCTACGAGACGGACAAGTGGCGCAACGAGTACTGGGATCGCGACTACGCCAAACAGCTGGGCTTCAACAACACCAAAGTGCAACGTGAGTGGCAGCTTTCAATCATCATTCGACATCGATCGAAGACTTTCCTTCGATTTCATTTGATTCAATTTTCTATCGATTCTTGATTCAATTCCTTCTATCAAATTTCGTTCAATTTCTGATTTGACTTTGTTCTCTAATGAATCCACCCTGATGACAGACATCGAGGCCGAGTGCCAGGACGACTACATGAAGATCCGGATCGGCTTCAACGGCACCTTCAGCGGGCTGGTCTACTCGGCCGGCTACGCCTACGACCCGGACTGCATGTACATCAACGGCTCCGGGCGCGACTACTACGAGTTCTACATCCAGCTGAACCGCTGCGGGACCCTTGGCAAGAACGCGCTGCACGAGGAGAAGCGCAAGAACCCAACGGTGGGCCTGGTGGGGCTCGGGGCTCATGAGCAGAACTAATTGTTGGTGTTGTGGCGTTTTGCAGAACTTCATGTGGAACACGGTGACGGTCCAGTACAACCCGCTGATCGAGGAGGAGTACGACGAGCACTTCAAGGTCACCTGCGAGTACGGCTACGACTTCTGGAAGACCGTGACCTTCCCCTTCCTCGATGTGGAGTGAGTCGTGCTCGGTGGTCGTCGCTTTCACGCATTTCTCAACACAATTCTCTCTCTCTATTTCGTTTAGGGTGGCCACCGGGAACCCCGTGGTGTTCACGCTCAGCCCGCCCGAGTGTTACATGGAGATCCAGAACGGCTACGGCATCGGGGGCCCGCGCGTCACGGGCCCGGTGCGCGTCGGCGACCCCCTGACCCTGATCATCTACATGCGCAGCAAGTACGGTGAGTGTGGGGAAGGAAAAGGAGCAAAAATGCTCAAGAAGAACCTCTGATAACGCTCGATACCTCCCTCCTCCTTCCCAAAGACGGCTTCGACATCGTGGTCAACGACTGCTACGCCCACAACGGGGCCACCAAGCGGATCCAGCTGATCGACGAGTACGGCTGCCCTGTCGACGACAAGCTGATCTCGCGCTTCCGCGGCTCCTGGTCCGACACGGGCGTGTTCGAGACCCAGGTGTACGCGTACATGAAGACCTTCCGCTTCACCGGTTCCCCGGCCCTCTACATCGAGTGCGACGTCCGCATGTGCCACGGCCGCTGCCCGGTGAGTTTTCGATTCACTCATTCGATTCACTCGGCTCACTCTCAGATCGTTTCGTCTCTGCTCCTTTTTGCAGAGCCAGCCCTGCCACTGGCGCAACCTGAAGGCGGTGACCAAGCGTGACCTGTCGAACGCCTCGGCCCTGCCGCCCCCGCCTCTGGCCACGGACGCCCTGTCCGAGCCCACCGAGCGGCCCGAGACGCCGCTCTCGGAGAACGTGAACCTGTTCCAGTCGCTGCGCGTCCTCCAGGAGGGCGAGTCCGACGGCGACGACGTCTACTCGCGCTCTCGCAGCCTCGACTCCGGCCTCGGGTCGGCGCATCAGACGTGCCTCAAGACGACGACGTTCTCGGCGCTGACCGCCGGCTTCTCGGCCCTGCTGTGCGTCCTCTCGGCGGCCCTGATGGTCGCCTGCTCCCGGCTCAAGCGGCGCGCCAAGCAGTCCTCGCTCTACGACACCTACATCACGCACAAGGGCCAGATCGACTGAGGGGCGCGAGTCGACGAGGTGGTCGACGACGGTGACAGGACGATGGGACGAAGCAACCCACCAGGAGACACACGTGACACAGCTTGGAGCACGATTGGATCTTTGTGGATGGTCCTCGGGACCGATGGAGGACGATCCAGGTGTTTGTACATAGACTAAGTGAGGGTTAGGAATAATTTCATTATACGATGTATGTCTTAAGAACTCTACTAATTTCAGATAGATCGTATTCGGTGAGAAATAATAATTGTCGACGAAATAATGTTAATAAAATCATTACTATAATTTTGAAATAAAATTGATATAATGAAAACTTGAGCACATAAATCATTAATTTAATAATAATTATGATTCATTCTAAGGACTTGGCATCGTATATTGTGCTACGAATATAATTATAAATTCATAAACTTAGTTGATAAATATATATATAACATAAAAAACCTTACAAAAATTACATGAAAATTGAGTGCATGTTTAATGTTTTAATACTTTTTAATAGTAACATAATTTCTATTATATTTTTATTTAGTATTTAGGTTAATTTTGTATTTGATTTGTGGTATAAGAACGAGGAGAAATATAAGCACAGTTTGGAGAGAACTAAAAGTGTACTTTTATTATTTTGTATTCCTGAAGTTGTGATTTAATGAATTAATAAAAATATTTTTATTTTTAAATATTTTTATTATTTTCTTATTTCGAAGTTTTTTATGATTTCTCACCTGAAGGAGTGAAAAATATCATTCTTAATATCTACGTGAGCTATTTTTTTTTTCTCTTTGAACTGGAGACAAGGATTCGTTTTGGGATGTATCAGAAGCTGAAAACAAATCGGGTTTCCTAAAAAACGCAGCATACTTTTAGGCAGACCTCTCAGTTGTACACACAGTTGTTCCTAAACTGTCCGCTGAGCACACCATGTTCATAACAGAGGCAACATCAGCTACCGATAATAGGTAACAAATAGCTAAAATATCGGCGACACAAATAATACAACATTTGTAATACGACAACACCAACAATTCAGCACTAAACCCAATGACATCAGAAATGTGGGTCTAGAAATTCAGCACTAAAAAGGCAATAACTTCAAATATGTAACACCAAAAGCAGGTCAGTAAAATAGAATAACATCAAAAATGTAACACCAGGCACATGGCAGGGAAATAGAGCAATAAAAATGCAACAACAAAAATGCAACGCCAAAATTAATCACTAGAAATACAACAACAACGACAGAACGAAAACGCCAACAACAACCGGTAAAAGCGACTCCTCTGAAATGGTTCGATAAAAGTCCACTGAGCCGACGTTCATTAGTGCAGCGCACGATGCGTTGCCGGGCGAGCGGACGCCACGACGCATGCGTGCCATGGGTTGAGTCGCCAGCCGAGGGGGCGGGAGGAGGAGAGGCGTGGAGGGCGGTTTGTAACGGCGCTGAGTGTCAACGCGTGTCGCCGCATCCCGCAGTGAAAGGAAATGAAAAGCGATCGAGAGTTCGCTTCGTCGCTGCTGCTGACGATGCTGATGCCGCCGGCAGTAGGTGTTGTTGATGGTGATGGTGATGATGCTGGTTGTTGTTGCCGGTTGTTGTTTCCGTGTGCATTGGTTGTTGCCGCATGCTGTGGTTGTTGTCATTTGTCCACAATGTTATTACCGAACGACGTTTGCGCTTTTAAAAGTGTTGCAAGTGCTGCCCATTCGGTGTCGCAGCCCTTGCCGCGGTCGATGCCACGCGTTGCCACGAATGTTGCAAGCGATTGACACATCGTCAACGCCCAGACGGACACGCAGACAGACAGAGGGACGGACGGATGCACAAGCGAGTCGGCAACGTGTCGCTAATGGGCGGCAATTGATGGCGGCCAATTATGCAATCGGCGACGCTGCGCTCCAACTTCATTGCCCTTCCCTGCCCTTCCCCGCCCTTCGCTGTCCCGTTCTCCCTCTCGTCGTCCCCCTCTGCAGGCCGTCGCCGCATTGTTTCGTCGGAAAAGCGTCGGCGAGCGATTTTTCGTTGCTTTTTGCGACAGCTTTTGCTACTGTGCGCACAGCAGAGGCTGGAGCAGGCGTTGTTATTGTTGTTTTTATTGGGTCGTAAAATAGTCATCGATTGGCGAATGAGTACTCGGAAGCACGCACCGATCGCACGGAGCGACAGCGAACCGAGGGAGACAGGGAGAGAGAGAGAGAGAGTGCGGGAAATGGGAGGGGTGAGCGAGAGAAACCGTTTAAAATTTACCAAAGAAAATTTCAAATCCATTCAATTTTCGACCGCGTAATGGGAAACCGGATTTTTCAATTAATAAACTATGTATATTTTTTTTCTGACAAACCCTTTGTCACCGCTTGTTACGTCTTTCTTCTGGCTTTCTTCTCCGCTTCCGCAAATCTGGAGCAACGTCTGGAGTCGTTTTTTCATATTTTTTGCACTTCTCTTAAGCCAGTGATCGGTCATGGCAACGTCGGAGGCATCGGCGATGGGCGTTCGCCGGTCTTGAGGCGCTAATGATGACGACTGGGGCAACGATATCAGTCACAACACCAACAACAACAATGTCCACAACAACATCAGTGAGGCCGCTGCGGCACGACGCGACGCGACGCGACCTCTAAGCGCGACTTCGCATGGTTTTTGCGCAACGCACGTTCGCCACTTGAGTCTTTTGTTTTTGCTGCCTCCACCTCCGGCCGCCACTTAATTTGCAATGATATTTTCTGGCTGCAGTTTTTCTGTGCCCAAAATTAAGCAAAAACCAAAAAAAATAAATCCATAATTTGTGCCCACTGTGCACTTTGGCGGCACTTAAGGTTGCCCCTGCGACTACTGTCGGCAGCGCGAGCTCGAGCTCGTGCTGCTCGCAACGCCTCTCAACTTTGTGGCTGTCATCTTTGACTTGTGCGAATCACCGCCGAATCCGCCACGATGGTGCCCGAATGATGAGGGAATTCTCGAGCGGAAGCCTCGGAAGTTTCGCAACTCCACATCATTTTTTTGTCCGCTTCGTGCCGGGGGCGAGGAAAATCTTCGAATCATCGATTGTTTTCTGTGACGTTTTTTATTAATATATTACACATTGTTTCTCTTCTTCATCTGTTTTTATTTTATTTTTCATTTTGTTTCCCATTTTTATTTTCATTTCGTTTCTCATTTTTATTCTTACTATTTTACATTTTATAGTTTATTGTCAGCCTTTCCTATTGAAATTATTTATTTTCATCTTGAATTTGAGTTTTTCCTCTTCCATTTCAATTGTTTATTTTCATATGCAAATTTTGTGTTTTCTTCATGCTATGCTAATGCTGTTGAGGCGCTGTTATTTTTTATTGTTGTGATTCTCGGAGTTGTTGCTGTCTGCCGATGCTGTCGATCACTGGACACTTGTTTGACAAGCGCTGATTTTTATTGACGTTGTATTGTTTATTTTTTACAATTTTTTTTTTTCATTTTTCTCTTCTTGATTTATTACGGAATCTGAGCGCAAACCCTGAGCGAAAAATGCCAACGGTGTTGGAAATTGATCATAACGTAATGAGGTTCTCGCAGTCAGCTGCAATAGGATGTGATGTGGGCTCTTCTTGTGAACCAGTGATTGATGTGATGATTGAGTAATCGATTGATGGCTTGCTTAACAATGGGAGGTGGTGGGAGAAAAAAATGATTATTTTTACCAGCTTCCAGCAACCACAAAGATCTGAAAATGAAAATTTGTTTGGGACAAACAAAAGACTCAGGTCAGAAACTCGCCATTGGTCTGTTGAGAACGACGAAGAATAAGAAGTTGAAGGTTCTGGTTTTATATTCTGTTAACTTTGGATTTATTTTCGCTACATTTCCTTTACGATTCCATAGAATCTTTATTTCGCTATCTTATCTCTTCTTGAAGCACTTAAATTAATAAATTTCACTTAAATCTAAATTAACAATTGAAAAGGTTTTTCTCTTTCTTATTCTTTGTTCTGTTTTGTTTTTAGATCTGTCCTTCTTAACTTTAACCCATTATTTTTTTTGTGTATCTTATTTTTGATTTCTTAATTTTTGTTTAGAAGGTTTTTGTTTTCTCTATTTGCTTGTTTGTTTGTTTTAAAAAATTAAAAATTACAATTTATGCGAAGACTTTTGTGGAGTTTTTTGTTTACTTGTTTCAATTCACTTTATAATTTCTATTATACTGTTGATTGCTATTAACTAGTTATTGATTTAATTACTTTATTTAATGCAGTGATCATTTCCTCCTCTTCTTCTCGTCATCGTCTACGTTATCGTCGAATTCTCTTAGTACTCGTAGTTCGTAGTTTTGTGCACAGTTCGATTCGATGAAGGTTCAACAATCGGTACCCAAGTGGTATTAAAAAAGGTTCTTCTCTGTCTCTGAACATTAGTTTTTCTTACTGTGTTTTTTTTTTGTTTTTTGTCAAATTTATGCTAATTTTTAATACTTGTTTTATTGCGTGTGTGGGTGAACGGTTGAGTGGGAGTGGGTGCGAGTGCGCGAGTAGCCGTGGCCGTGGGAGTGGGAGTGGGCGTTTACTTTCCACGATAGATCTCGATGATCCGATCCTGGTCGACGTACTCGAAGATATGTGGGGCATCCATGAGGATGCCGACGGTGCCGGCAGTGGTCACGATGAAGAAGATGTACAGTTGCAGCCGATCGATCACCATCGCCACGTACTTCCAGTCCTCGCGGGTCTGCAAAGAAACCACAACAACCACGTTAAAGAAGCCTCCAGCGATCCACGCGGTAGTCTTCCTTCCCTCGAAGGCTGAGGGGGAGCCTCGCACTGTACCTGGATGTAGAGGTCCTCGTTGCGCAAGTGCTCGGCGATGAACTCGACCGCCTCGGTGGCCTTGCTGGCCTCCGGCGAGAGCAGGATCGAGTCCGAGGACTCGCTCTCGCGCCGACAGGGGTCGCCGACGCCGAGGTCAGCTCCGCTGTTGATCTTCCGGTTGATCTTGCAGTTGGGGTGGTGCAGGTCCGACAGCTCCATGACCTCCATTTTCGACTGCTTGCCCCCGATGGCGCTGCAAAGCCCAACGAATTTGAGTAAAGAGGGAGTCGGGCGAGAGGGTCGAAGAGAGGGGAGGGGAACCCACCTGATGTGCTTGGGCAGCTCCGTGGGCGAGCCGTAGGAGGGGTGCGGGTGGGCCGGCATGCTCATGCCCGGCATCTCCATCATCCAGCGCAGGCGGGTCTTGCGCGGACGCTTCATCAGGAGCACCGCGGGCAGGTAGTGCAGGAACACGGTGCGAATCCACATCGGCATGCGGTGGGTGCGCGGCCCGCGGAAGTTCCAGTTGATGATCACGACGGTGACCAGAATCGACACCGTGTTCATGATGAACGTGAACAGCAGATACTTGGCGATCAGCGGCAGGACGAGCGACGTCGGCGGCAGAATCTTCGAGACGAGCAACAGGAACACAACCAGTGAGAGGAGAATGCTAATGCCCAGCGTGACCTTCTCGCCAGCCTCGGCCGGCAGATAGAAGACCAGGACGCACAGGAACGAGATCAGCACAGTGGGCAGGATTAAATTCACGGTGTAGAAGAGGGTCTTGCGGCGGATGATGATGTAGAAGGTGATGTCCGTTTCGGTCGGGTGGTTGCCGTCGCCTTCGTAGACGTTGAGGTAGGCCGGCACCTCGATGATGTCCCACGTGCCCGACTTCCAGTAGTCGGAGAGATCGACGAAGTTCTTGTTGTTGTAGAGGGCAAGCGACACCTGGTCGCCGTTGAAGGTCCACGAGCCGAACTTCATGATGCACGTCTGCTGGTCGAAGGGGAAGTAGGTGACGTCGATGGTGCAGGAGCTCTGGTAGATGGCCGGCGGCACCCAGAGCACCTCGCCGGTCGGGTAGATCAGGACGTTCGACTTGTACCGCACCTCGTAGTTGCCGTCGGCACTGGAACAAAGGCAAACGAGAGATTATTCGATTAGCCATTAAATTACTTAGGCTTGTTAATGGTCTCTACTCACTTGTTGAAGAGGACGATGTCGGGCTTCCAGACCTTGTCGGGTGGCAGGCGGAGCACCCCGATGCCGCCGTAGTCGGCCTCGTCCCACTGCAACTGGTAGTCGTACCAGACGAGCCGCAGCCACACGTTCGACTTCATGATCTGATTCTTCTCATTCTTGAAAGGGCGTGGGCGAAAGCGGAAACTCGATTAGTGAACGTCGTCGTGGTGCGGTTGAGGGCGAGACAAGGCGAAGACAGACAAGGGAACGAGGGGTCGCTGAGCGAGCGAGCGAGGGAGGGGGAGAGAGAGAGACGGGCTTTGCCCAAACGACGAAACCCGTCAGTTGTCGAGGGAACGGAGGCGAACTTTGTCAAATTCGAGCAGTCTCGTTCGTCTCAAGGTCGTGACTAGGTTTTTCGGGCAAGTATAGCTGACCTACAAATAGGTATTGAAGATGTATACGCGATGTTCAATCCTGGGTTGATTCATAAATTTCATAAACACAAGTAGAGTTCTCATGAATACAGAGGAATTCTGTTAAGTGAAATCGGAATTCTCATGAATACAAGAGGAATTTTCGTGAATATAGAAAAACTCTGTGGAATTCATGTTGAATTCAGAAGTATAATTGAAAAATTCAGAATATATTCCTAGATGTATTCGTAGATTCTGAAGATCATAGGTTCGTAGTTATCTGCGATACATTTCATTGTCAATTGTCTATATAGTATCCTTGAGATGTATACATGTATTTAAATGATGTACACATGAACACACTTGATGTACACACGAATTCAGTTGATGTACACCTGAGTCAGATTGGTGTACACGTGGATATTGTTGATGTACACATGGGTGTAGTTGATGTACACATGGATGTAGTTGATGTACACATGGATGTAGTTGATCGAGACGTGAACGTTGATGGTGTATACATGTATATTGGTGCTGTACACATGTATACTGATCATGCACTTATGTAGCAATGCAGTCGACATGGAATTTTGCTCGTGATTGCATACATACATTCGTGGTCGTTGGTAAATTATACATATTCATGGACATCGGCGATAATTGATAACATTATCGCCTAAATTTATGTATTATTTGGTACGAATTTTGCCTGTATGTATGGCGGTGGTGGTGGTGATGATGATGTAGATGTATGTATGTATGTTTCACACTTACGACATTGATTAGCTGTACGAACGCCAAACCAAATCTTACTCCAACTTTTTGTGTCATATTCTGAACAGGGCGTATGAGTTTGTTATACCCTCGAAAGAGGTCTCGCACCAAGCGCTCTTCATCTTCGGATGCACTGACTGGGGATGCAACAGATACAACAGAGAGAGAGAGAGATATATGCAAGAAGTTTTAATGATGTACAGAGTGGGAAAGAAATAATTATGGGTGTGTTATATGCATGTGTGTATGTGTATGTTTCTGTGCTGTTATCTGGATATCTGGATGTGTTTAGTAACGGAAACAATTAGCAATAGAAAAACAACAAACTTAATTTGAAAGAGAAATCAACGAATAAACAAAGTGAAAATCATGATATTCTTTGAACAGGACGAAAGCAAATGAGCAGAGGAAGAGACTGAGAGAGTGAGAGAGAGAGAGAGAAAGAGAGAGGATCGCATGGAGAGATCGATGGTAGACGAGGATTCTGTGGTGGTCAAGGAGTCAGTGGTTGACAAGGAATCTTTGGTTGACAAGGTTTCTATGGCAGAGAGCGTTTGAAAGGATTTTGAAAAGTTATACGTATACAGATGTAGGTGTTGGTGTGTGTTCGTGAGAGTGTAGGCGTGCGTAGGCGTTGGTTTTGTTTTTTGTTGATTACACGTTGGCTTTTAAGGGGTTGCACGGGAGTTTTAGTCGGACGTTTAGTTTTGGAGCCTACAGCTAACCTGGTAGCCTGGTTAATACCTACTATTTTCGAAAAAGGTACCCGTTGTCGTGGGATCGAGGTGACCAGAGGAAGAAGGTCTTTACCTGTGCTTATCCTGTGATTCGTGTCGTTGGAAAAAACATCGAACATTCCGAAAACACACAAAACCGAAAAACGCAAAACATAAAACGAAAAGCTCGAGCAAATGTTTCTGGCAAGCAAGGTGGGCAGATTACGATTAAGACACCAATTTCACAATCAATCACTACATTTGACATCAAAGATATTCAACACAGCAATTCACTAAAACTTAATTAATTCCGATTGAAGCAACATGCGGAATAACAGAAGCCTTTCTTTAAATTGATTGAGAAATAATAATCGACAATAATAACTTTAATAACAATAATTGATAATGCCACATGCAATTTAATAATAGATATATTTATATGTTTCGACAACAAACAGACAACAAAACCAGGATATCACAGAGATAATGAAGCAATCAATGTTTCTTAATAAACTTCATGGCATACAAATTGTCAATGCTAATCACACAATAAACTTCATAAGTCTGTCGCAAAATCTTTGAAATTAAAACTTTAATCATCGAGCAATTAATAATATAATACGGGTTCTCATGCCATCATAATCTCATGCTTTTTCTTTAAATAAATCAAAAATTATTACATTTTTATTCTCGGGGAAATACAGAAATAAAAATAATACGTTATAAATAATATTTATTCTTAAAATTATGGGTTATTATGAACTCAAATGAGAAATAAAAATCATTTCCATAGAAATTTAATTTTTTCTTTTCCACATGTTATATATTGAGTATGAAGTTGTTTCAACATTCAGATAGTGAAAGGAACGTACATATAATAAATCATTGAATCTTATAAAAATTGTGCGATTTCAACGGTCCGCGAACTTTTCTCCCAATCAAGAGTCTCTTCTAAAATATTGTTCTAGGCTTCCTGTGAGGCACGGAAACGAGGGACTTGAATTGCGAATGATTTACTAACCAGATGTGCAACGATCCATGGATGGCGAATAGAATCTAATTTTAGTTTATTCGAAAATTCTCTAAACTACTTGGCTAAAACCTTGCCCGGGGCTTGTTGGGGGTTGAGGGCAGGAAACAACCCCCGATCGACGGCGGCGATTGACAGCACCGCCAGTGAGTCGGGATGTAAATATCAGGAAAACTATCCCTGGTCCGAGGAGGAGGGGAGCGAATTCGGTGACAAGAGAGCAAACAGTTGATAACAAGCGCGTGATAAGGCAGAAGTCAGAAGGTCGCAGAGTCAGGGAGTCGACGAGTCAAGGGAGTCGAAGAGATTTACATACAGAAAGAGATAGATATAAAGACAGAGAGACAAAGGAAGAGACTCTAGAGAGATGGAGATGGAGAGGGAGTTGAAGAAAGTGCAGAGATTTGTCGAAAGTGCTGCGAGAGACGAAGAATTGGGAAAATGTGAAGGTATGGAGAGATTGATCGAGAGAGATATAGAGAGCGAGAGATTTGTTAAGGTTAAGGTAGAAGATGAACCGGAGGAGCAAGCGAGAGAGATAGCAAGGCATTAGGGTGGATTAGCAATTAGGAAAGGTATAGTGTGTGTGACCGAGATAGAGCGAGTATTGAAAAACAATTGTGTAGAGAAGCTGGAATTGAAAATGCTACGAAAAGCAGAGCATAGAGAAAGATAGAAGAGAGAGAGGGAGAGAGAGAAGGAGAGAAAAACTAGACAGTAACACCGAGGGAGGAAGCAGAGAGGGATAGAGAGGATACTGCGGAACTGTCAGATAAGGGATGGAAGTGACAGCCGTAAAGTGAGGGAGAGAGGGAGAGAGGAAGAGAGGGAGAGAGTTTCTTGTGCTCGAGCTTAGAAGGAAATTGAATTTGATAGAACTACCTTAGAAAAGCGCGGAGAAGACAGCGAGAGGGAGTGAAATAGAGCGAGTAAGAGTGAGTTAGAGAGGGTTAGAGAGAGAGAGCCAGAGGGATGAACGGGAAGCTGCGACCTGGCGGGGCGGCGTGAGGGGGGCCCGCGGGGTTTCCGCTGCTAAACCGGGGATGAGGCGACCCAGTAGAAGGGTTTCAGTGTTGTCATTGATTCTGGTTTTGAGTTGAGTTTGAGTGGGTTTTCATTGTGGTTCATTGGGGGACGAGGAGATGGTGGTGGTAGGTGGTTGGGGACGGTGGTGACGGAGGATGGTGGGTGGATTTTGTTTTGTATTTCTTTCATCTTTCTTTTGGTCTAGTTCTGAAAATGCTCGGCAATAGAAGGAGTATGAATTAAGATTCGGCAGTTGATACAGAAATCGTGCTCTTCTTCGTCTTCGTTTTCGTCATCTTCTTTTTATACATTTTCACTGTCTTCTACTACTTCTTGGTCTTCTTTTCACTCTATTTATATTTTGTTTTTATTTCTTTTTTACACTCAAGCCTAAGAGGGAGGTTTATTAGATTGTTTTTGTTTGGTGTTTTGTTTGCAGTTGCTGTTGTTGTTGGATGGTCTTGTTCTAGTTGTTGTTGCTGGGATGCTGTGACTTCTACTTCGCTCCGGGCCATCGGGCTTCCTCCCCTGGCGTCGCTGCCTCATCGCTACTGGTGCCGCCGCTGCCGCCCATGGTAGAGAATTTGTTTTGTTTTCGCCTCTCTTCCACCATCGACGTCTCTTCTTCTACCGCTCGTCTCTCGTATACACAATATTAATTGAGCTCGGCTCTGAGTGGAAACTAAAGGGAAACCTTGACGACGACGACGACGAGGACGACGATGAAAGCAACAACAACAACGAAACATCGTCTCCAAAATGCGATGCGATTGTTCTAAAACTATTGACATTATTGTTATGATATAATTATAATTATTTACCATTAGAAACTACTCTCGCCTGGGTCTCTGGCGCAGGCGAAGGGCGAAATTAAATGTTATATACATATTTCTTTAAAGTTCAGATTGAACTCAATCGCAAATACAGAATAGAAAGAATAGAAACGGAAGGCAGAATAGAGGTAGACAAAAACGAGAACAAGAGAAAGAAGAAAAATGAAATAAAATTGAATTGAAGGGAGAAAAGAAGGAGGAAATCACACCGAAGAACTCAGGAGACTATACAGAAGCACTGGAAGACTATATACAGAGGATGAAGTTGCATAACCACGGGCCGGGGGCCCCGCGGCCGGTCGGGCGGCTTCACCTACCGCTCGCCATGGACGCGACGATCAATAGCAGCCCGAGGATGCTGCCAACCGCCCGGAGGTGGCCGCCGAGCCGCTGGGCCATGGCGCTCCAGGGATGTGGACGACGACGTCTCCTCCTGGACACTGGACTCTGGCTGGGATTTCGTTTTTTTCGTTTTTCTTACACTCGAACGCCGTTATATCGCCATATCGTGCGGATTTATTGGAGGTTTTCTTACGCGATGTCCCTGGGGACGAGGGTGGCAACGCCTTTTTTCACGCGTCACTCGCTTTTCACTCGAATCTTTTCACAATCTCATCAATTTTTAATTTTTCACAATTCCCTTAACACAATCACTGTGGGGTTGGGGAAGTTTTGTACTATTTTCGATTGCTTTCGGTTGGTTGTTTGGGGAAAAATTTGTCTGGAATATTGCAAAAATCACACACTTCCGCCGAGGCTGGGAAAATTTTCACTTTTGTTTCGAGCAGAGTTGGGTGCGGATTAAGGAGTCGCCGCCGTCGTTGTCGTCGCCATCGCCGTCGCTGTCGTCGTCGTTGGCATCGTGTTCGTCCTCACCTCAGTCCTTCTCGCTCTGGCCTGCTGTTCCGACCTCTGCACGTCCTGCAGCCTCCGCGAGCGGCCGGGATGCTCTTCTCGCTCCCTCGCCCTCGGTCGCCTGGGCGCATGACCGTGAATTCGCTCTCTTACACGCGCTCTGCCTGGCTCGCTTCGCTCTTCGAAGCCATCCCTCGCGCTCTCTGCGAGAGCGCTTTCGCTCTGTCCCTCTCGATCAGCTGTTCTTGTTTACGTTTCTCCGGGGGTTGGTTCCGCGCACGTGTTGCTCGTCCTGCGCACTGCTTCGTCGCCTTCGACACTGAGGGAAATTCCTTTGTGCATTTGTGGGATGTGGGCATGATTTTGTTTCATTAAATTTCTTCGAGTTTAAAAATTTGTATGTCTTATTCATGAACAAGGGAAATTGGGAATTTTTACGATCGTTGTTTCATTATTTATTGTTGAAAAATTAAAATTATATTCTATGTAATTTCTTTGAAAATTTTAATATCTTTTATATTGATGCATCATTTTATTTTTTTTTAAATTAAATTTATAATATATTTGTATAGTACTGAGAAAAGAAGCAAACACCTTAAAAATTTTGAACCTTCTTCTCAACACTTGTACTCATTCCACAGCCTGCTGCGAGCCCTCGACTTCAAGGACAGGAGCTCATTTTCCGGCGTTTAAGCACCGTGGGCAACAGACGGCCGACAGGCGATGAGCAAACTGACTGGAGGACAGTCGGTGTGTGCCCTTGTTGCTGTTGCTGGAGTCAGTTTCCAACATTGCAGTGGACGAGCACGTGATTCAGCAGCAATTAGAAAATGAGAAACAAAATTAAACGAAACCTAATTATGTGGAGAACATAAAAATGTTGATAGGTTTTTAATTTCTGCTCCAAACCTAAAGCTTAGAGGTCGCCACCAACAGACACACACGGGTACATTTCTCATTGGGGAAAAACGAGACAAAGAGAGAGGAAAAATGTAAACATAAAATATGTTGCTGCAAGTTGGGAGCCGGGAAAAACTTTGTAAAGCATGAAGTTTTCGAGTTTCCGGCATGAAATTCTCACTCAGCTGGAACCCGATGCGAGCGAGGGTCGAGGGTCGCGTCTTGTCGCCGGCTGCCCACCGCGCCAACCCGAGCCCAGCGACTGCAGCGATTGCAAAACATTCTGTCGAAATATTCTTGTGGCAATCGCGTGGTCAACTCTTCGGGCTCGGCTCGGCAGTTCGAGTGCCTAATGGGAGCTGTTAAGGTGCCAGGCACAGCTTCACTTGGTTTCACAACTCGTTATCAGCCTCCCTCCAGCCCCCCGACTGCCCGCTGCTCTTTTTCGGCTCTCCAGCTGGGCTCACCTTGGACGCGACCCCCTCGTCGCCGTCCGGAGCCCAGTTTACAACTCAATTAGAGCGTTTTATCACAACGTCAACCAGTTAGCACAACTATCTGTCCAATTTCCAGTCGTCCAGCTGCCTGTCCATCCGTCCGAGCGTCCGTCGTCCGTCCGAGCATCTGCCAGTGCATTTAATTATCTATGCATATGCGTTTATGCTTTACGACCGACCACTGTCGGTCTCTCCAGCCGTCCGTCTGACTGTGTCTAATTATTCGAGCCTCCCACCGCTTCACCTGGCTCTGTCTATTTCTGTACGAATTCGTCTCTTCCGACAATTGCTGTCTATGTTTTCATAACTGTCTTTATTTTAATATCTGTGTATTTCTTCATATCCATCTTTATTTTTATACCCATCTTTATATATTATTTTTATACCCTTATATCTGTATTTTTTTATATCCATCTTAATTATCATATCTGTCTTTTTCCAAACCTGTCTTTTTTTAATATCTGTCTCTGTTTTGATATCGTCAGCCTACGAATCGATCTCGTCATTTCCACAGTTCCCTCGATATGCTGATTTTTCAACATCGATTCTCCACCCAACAAACTCGCCCTTGTCTGTCCATTCCCT
The DNA here is from genome assembly GCA_947389925.1 of Coelopa pilipes. NCBI lineage: Eukaryota > Metazoa > Arthropoda > Insecta > Diptera > Coelopidae > Coelopa > Coelopa pilipes. Next base: position 38,171,046 of record OX376699.1, on the reverse strand, counting down.
CTGTCTTGTCCTCTGTTGCCTCTCTGTCTGTCCAGGAATTCGTCACCGAGAATCGCATATCTCGAACCCATCGACTTGATGCCGTGTACATGACGTGTGACATCTGTTTGTCTGTCTATCAATCATGCAACCTCTCTCAGATCCGTCCGCGTGGGTGCGTGTGATTTATGCTCATAGGCAATCATTAATAAATTTGCAATTACAACAACAGTGATGTAAATGAGAAAAAAAAAGAAAAAAAAAAGAAAAAACACAAAGCTTCATTAACAAGAAAAGAGCAAAAAAAAACATCCCGAAAAGCAGCATCAGCAAAATAAAAAGGAAAAATAAAAATCTTCAAAAGAAAAGAAAAGTCAACACTGCAGAATTCACGCAGAGGTGGGCAATCGTCTTCCTCTAAATCCATGCTGAAGAGAATGTGCGTGAGCCTGACCGGGCCTCGTTGCCCACCCCTGGGGCTTAGCCTACATTTAACATCCAGAGGCGATCGCGACGAAGACGCCGGCGTCGTCGGCGGTGATGATGACGTTGACGGCGACGTTGGCGATGACGATGACAACGGCGTGGGGATGATGCCGATGGAGCCGATGGATTCATTTAAACACGCACAGCATTTATGGGAAATGGAGACGCTGGTAATTGAAAGCAATAGCAATAGCAACAACAACAACAGTCATTAGGAAAAAACGACTATATCAGTTACAAGAACAACAAGAACGTCGACAACCACAGTAGCACCGTGATGAAGACGCCAACGAGCCGACAACGACAACGATGACGATGATGAGGATGAGGTTGAAGATGGAGATGAGGATGACAAAAACATCGGCTTCGTCATCACTGAGAACGGCATGAGGTATCGGCGGAGCAACAACAATGAATTACATCGATGGAGAAGAAACGTGGACGCAGTTGGAGCAACAACATGTAGGAAAAAAACAACAACAACAACAAGAGAGAGGGAGAGAAAATGGTACAACAACATCATCCAACATCAGCAGCAAAAAGCGCTCGTTTTGAAGCTGAAGCTGAAGCTGCGCTTCGGCCAAGATTTGTCATCCACCGAGGAGAGTGAGGCATCATTACAACAACAACTCACCACTGAGAGCGCGTCTGAGTCTGAGTCTGAGACGACGAGGCGAACTTTGTTTCTCCCTCTCGTAGCCGGCAGCGGGTTTTTTGTTGCTATTGTAGTTACTGTAAAATTTTTTGCGGTAAGTTGTTTTTTTCTACTTGTCCTATTGTTGTTGGTCTGGTAGTTGTTGTTGCTGTAGTTATTCACCATTTTGTTGTTGAGACCTCTATTAACTAGAAAACTAAAGTCTGAGAGCAGCGAAGAAGCCGGCGAGAGACCGACCTAACATCGAGGAACAACAACAACTGTTACTACTACTCAACCACAACAACAACTACCAAAGCAGTCGCCGCAGTAACAATAGCAACATCGACAACAACCACAGCTGTACAACCAGCAACAGCAATAGCAATAGCAGCGACAACAGCAACAGCAAGAGCAAGAGCAACATTCGAGGCGATTGAGGCGATCGAACCGAGGCGAAAAAATCCCTGCTTCTAGCGCTCGACCCAGGGGCGGTTCCTATATAAACCATCGCCGGGAGAACCATCAGGCATCATTCGGAACTTGGGTTTCGTCGCGTCGGGGTTTCGCAAATCGAAAACACCGTCGAACCGAACAAAAATCAAGACTAGCGACAACAGCTAGCGAAATCAACATTAGCAAAAAACCTAAAAATATTCGTAACGAACTAAAGAAAAGAAAATCCCATCCGATTGAGGAACAGAATTTTCCTCCTTCTTGTTGTTGCTGTTGTTGGTCGGAGATACGTCCAAACGACGAGTGCTTGCAACAGCGACCATGGTGAGTGGCGGACGACAGTGCCTGGGGTGGGGAGGGGATTCGGTGGCGGAGGCGGAGAAGAGGAAAAAATTGTGACAGAAGCCGTGAAGAAAAATCACGAAGTGAAGTCTGAGAAAAATTCCGAGAAGAATTTCTCAATCAAAAAGAAGCAAACGAAAGAAAAGCAAAAACCGATCCCATTACAAAAGAAAAACAAAAACAACAACAAACAAACAAAAAAACACGTAACGAAACAATGCCAGAAACAGAACAGAAATAAATTAAAAAGTCTCACGATATTTAAAGAAAAGAAAAGAAAATCCACAAACTGGCTGATGGTTGAATGTCGGAAAATCCATAATTCATTAATCCGTGTCTCCGTGTCGAGCCAGTGGGGGTTAAGGGAGGTTAAGGGAGGCCGCCCTGGTCTTCCGTGTCGAAATCCCAGATGCAAGATTGACGAGACGACCCGGTAAAGCGAGCGACGATGACGATGACTATGAAGAAAGGTCGTTGAAGCTGGCGGAGATGGAGATGGGGATGGCGCCGTGGATGCAGCCGACGGAGTCGTGACTTGTGAACCGAGATGCGCCCAGATTTTTAATAACACGGGCCAGGAACATCTCAACTCGTAACTGGCGCCGTCGTCGTCGTCCGTTTTGTCTCCATAAATGGCTACGATCAGTCGAGCGATAAAACGTGGCCCCGACAACCCCTTTCGCAAGGGGCTCGGGGTCACTCGGTTTGGCGGAACCCTTGGACAACTATTAGTAGACCTGTCTCTTCCGCGATAAACATTTCCAATTACATGAAATTTAACAACATTTAAAATCGATAAGGATTTCTGGTGCCATTTTTCCTTTCAAATGAATTTTAGTTTCCAACACTGAATTTAATTTAAATATTAATATTTTACATTTAAAAATTTTGATTTAAATAAAAGTTTTTCTTTTCCTTCCAGAGGCCTTTTGTCGCCCTCTTGGCGCTGCTGGCGGCGGCGGCCTGCGTCGACGCCGACGTCTCGCACCTGGACACGGACTTACGCGAGGACGGCTACCACTACAAGCAGCCGTCCGTGCCGTTCCCGGCGCCCCCCTCGGGCAACGGCATCGAGGAGACCGAGTACCAGCCACAGCGCCCAGGCGGCCCGGGTCCGGGAGGAGCGCCGGGAGTTCCGGGCGGTCCCGGCCGTCCTGGTGATCAGTGCGGTCCAGGAGGCCGAGGTGGTCCGGGATGCTCAGGCGGACCAGGGGCACCAGGAGGACCAGGCGGTTACGGACCACCAGGTCGTCCGGGCGGTCCAGGAGGTCCAGGAAGTCCAGGTGGTCCCGGTCGTCCAGGAGGTCCAGGAAGTCCAGGTGGTCCCGGTCGTCCTGGAGGCCCCGGAGGACCCGGTGCTCCAGGCAGACCAGGCAGTCCAGGCAGCCCTGGTGATCAGTGTGGGCCAGGAGGCCGAGGTGGTCCCGGATGTCAAGGTGGACCGGGTGGACCCGGCCGTCCTGGTGATCAGTGCGGTCCAGGAGGCCGAGGCGGGCCCGGATGTGCAGGTGGTCCCGGAGGTCCGGGTGGTCCAGGAAGCCCCGGCCGTCCAGGCGGTCCAGGCGGAGCCCCAGGTTCAGGTTACATTCCCCCAGCCGGTCCAGGAGGTCCGGGAGGACCAGGAAGCCCAGGTCGCCCTGGTGGCCCAGGCGCCCCAGGAAGTCCTGGTGGTCCAGGAGGCCCCGGTCGTCCAGGCAGACCCGGCAGCCCTGGAAGTCCAGGCGATCAGTGCGGACCAGGAGGCGCAGGAGGTCCAGGCGGCCAAGGCGGTCCCGGATGCGGAGGCGGCCCTGGTGCTCCAGGAGGTCCGGGTGGTCCAGGAGGACCCGGTAGCCCAGGAAGTCCCGGACGTCCAGGTGCCCCAGGCACAGGGTACATTCCTCCAGCTGGTCCAGGAAGCCCGGGAGGACCCGGAGCACCCGGAGGTCCCGGCCGTCCAGGCGCCCCAGGAAGTCCGGGTGGTCCAGGAGGACCCGGTAGCCCAGGAAGTCCCGGACGTCCAGGTGCCCCAGGCACAGGCTACATTCCTCCAGCTGGTCCAGGAAGCCCGGGAGGACCCGGAGCACCAGGGGCACCCGGAGGTCCCGGTCGTCCAGGCGCCCCAGGAAGTCCGGGTGGTCCAGGCGGCCCAGGTCGCCCAGGAAGACCCGGCAGTCCAGGCAGCCCTGGTGATCAATGTGGCCCCGGAGGTCGAGGAGGTCCGGGATGTTCCGGCGGACCAGGTGGACCCGGACGTCCCGGTGATCAGTGCGGTCCAGGAGGCCGAGGCGGCCCAGGATGCTCAGGAGGTCCAGGTGGACCCGGGCGTCCTGGGGATCAGTGCGGTCCAGGAGGCCGAGGTGGTCCGGGATGTTCAGGCGCACCAGGCTCAAGCTACATTCCACCACGCGGCCCTAGCGGTCCAGGCGGCTACAGCGGTCCAGGCGGCCCCAGCGGTCCAGGCGGCCCCAGCGGTCCAGGCGGTCCAGGCGGTCCAGGTGGCCACAGCGGCCCAGGCGGCCCCAGCGGTCCAAGCGGCCCCAGCGGTCCAAGCGGCCCCAGCGGTCCAAGCGGACCCAGCGGTTCAGGCGGACCGGGCGGCCCAGGCGGCCACAGCGGTCCAGGCGGTCCAGGCGGCCCCAGCGGTCCAGGCGGTCCAGGTGGCACCGGCAATCAGTGTGGTCCCGCAGGTCCAGGCGGACCCGGCGGTCCGGGATGCGCCCCTGGCTCGACGTACGGCCCGCCGCCGACGCCTTCCGGTCCCAGCCCCAGCTACGGTCCGCCACCACAGCAGCCGGCGAGACCCCAACCGCAGCCACAGCCACGTCCACAGCCTCAGCCACGTCCCCAGCCGCAGCCACGGCCACTGCCCTCGCGCCCTCAGCCACAGCCCTCGCGCCCTGGACAGCCGACACCTGAGTATTTGCCGCCCGGCCAGTCTCAAGGATCCGGTCAAACCGGCCGACCCGGCGCTCCGGCCACTCCTGCCACCGAGTACGGCCCGCCGCCCACTGGTGGCAGCAGCAGCACCTTCCAGCCACGCCCCTCGGCGCCCACCTTCCAGCCGCGTCCGCCGCCGTCCACCTACCAGCCACGCCCACAGACTCCGTCGCGTCCCTCGCCGACAGCACCCGGCTCCGGTCCCCAGACGCCCGGCCCCGAGTACCTGCCGCCGGCCGGTGACAACGAGGTGAAGCGTCCGGGCCCAGGTCCGTCGTATCCATCGCCCCAGCCGTCGCAGCCGCAGCCCTCATACCCTGGATCTCAGCCGACACGTCCACAGGGTCCTCAGGGTCCCCGGCCCACGCAACCCTCGCCACAGCCGTCGTACCCCGGAGCGCAGTCGACGGCCTCACGACCGGGCTACACCTCGCCCCAGCCGACACAGCCGGGACCGTCGCCGTACCCGGGACCCGGACCGACGCAGCCACAGCCGTCTTATCCTGGTAGCCAGCCGACAAGACCGCAGCCGTCGTATCCTGGTAGCCAGCCGACAAGGCCGCAGCCGTCGCAGCCACAACCGTCATATCCTGGTAGCCAGCCGACAAGGCCGCAGCCCTCGTATCCTGGGGGCCAGCCTACAAGACCACAGCCGTCCTACCCGGGATCGCAACCCACCCAGCCGCAGCCCTCGTATCCTGGATCACAACCTACTCCGTCGCAGTCCTCTTATCCGGGATCCCAACCCACTCAGCCGCAGCCCTCGTATCCTGGCAGCCAGCCGACTCAGCCCTCGTACCCCGGAAGCCAGCCCACAAGGCCCCAGCCCTCGTACCCCGGAGGTCAACAACCCACCCGGCCGCAGCCCTCTTACCCGGGATCTCAGCCCACGCGGCCGCAGCCCTCGTACCCGCAGGGCGGTGAGGCCGGCTCGTTGGGCCCCGACGGCTACAACTACAACAAGCCCGCGAAGCCCTTCACCTTCTAGACACGAGGGGGGCGGCGGACCACAACATAAGAAACACGTAATCAAAACTACCAACTCTAGTATTATCGAAAACAAGAGAAAGACGAGAGAAAAAATGAATCGAGCAATCGAAAGCATATGCCACAAGTTACTTCTATTACTTTTTATACCCTACCCATTTCTATCGAAACGTGTGTACCTTGAGCATAAATTATACTATTATAAAGAGCCACATTTTACATAACGAATAAATTTTATTACAAATACCAAAAAATGCATTTTTGTACAAGAACTATTCCTTCCCAATGACGGCGACGACGATGAAAACAACGACGACGACGACGGCGATGATGGAAGCAACAAGTGGTTTTAATGTCAATGTTCGCACGACCTCCGCCGCCCGTTTGACAGCCGCCATCTTCGCGCTGAGTTATGTCAGCGGCCGTTACCGTTGTCGTTGTCGTTGGCGCGGCCATCGTGAGGTGTCCATTGCACCGGTCATGCAGCACCAGAGGCTATGCCGACTTGTACTTTTATTGAGGATCTACTGGTTCTACAGGTTGCGCTGCTCGCTGTGCCTCGTTGTAATTGCAGTGGTTGCCAGTGCCGTCGATGATTTAAGGGGAAAATACCACGGGGTCAAGTTTAAATCATATAAATATCCCACCTCGGGCTGACATTAACGTCATGTGTTTTTGGCAATTGAACATTGGGCAGCTTTTGCGTGACTTTGAATTGTTCAGTTTGCTTAGAAAAATTCCCAATGAAAAATATATATAAATAATTCCATTTAAACATGAGGCTAGTCACAAACTTAGTCATAAAAATAATACGATTTTAACATAAAAAATATCGAAGAAAAAACATACGAATTTAAATAAATAAATAATAAAAGAAATGGCTGTTTAAACAAAACGTAAATGCTGACTACAATGAAATAACAATAATCAGAGGTAATAAAGCACGAGCACGAGCACGAAAAAGATAAATAATTCAAAAATAATGTTTTAATTGACCAAGAGAATGCCAGTTGCCTTGGCAAGAACAAACGGCAGAAGAACAAGAAGAGGAGTTTGCGACTAGTAACGATCTGGAGGGAAGACGTTGAGGTAATCACAGAGGCTTCTTGGCATATTGTAATCTAAAGACGAACAACGAAGCCGAGCCAGACAACGAAATGACCAAACATTAATTCAATTAATCGAGAAACATGACTGGAAATTGAGTTATGGCTTAATAAGGCCATTGGCAATAAATAAATAGCGAATTTTTCAACTTTTGTTTTCGGTAACAATATTCCTGTCTCCTGCTTCTCTCCGTCGCCAACGTAGACTTGCTCAACTTAGGACCGGCGACCTCTGAAGGTCCCCGGAGACGCCTCATCGGCTGCGAGTAGGATCGACATCGACTTTGGCAAAAGTTGCAGTTCGTAAATCGCCGCAAGTCGGCGGTTTGATCTGTCCGTCTTTGCATCGAGTATGTGTTTGTTTTTCTCTGACTATCCCCGTCCGTCTGTCCGTCTGTCTGTTGTTTGTCTGCCTGCGGCCCGCCGATGTGTCGTCGTTCATTCCGCATGCTTCGATCTCCGCATCCCGAGCCGTTCTCATGCCTGTCATTAGGTGAGTTAATGCAGCAACAATTGGCGACGAGTCAATCAAATGTTGCGATCATTAGGCTGTTGCTGCCGCCGTTGTTGTTGTTGCTGCGTTGCTGCTGGCGATTGCATAACTTGAAGTAGCAGCAGTAACGCCAACAACAACAACGGCAACAAACGGTGGCAACACAGTCGTCACTGGCGACGACGCGCCAAATATGAATAAATTTAGGCCAACCAGCCGAATTGTTTCGTTGGCTTAAGTATTATTGTCAGACGTAGTGGTTGTTGTTGCTATTCTTGTTGCTGATGTTTTGGTTGTTGCTCTCAGTGTTGTAGTTGTTGTTGTCACTTCTATTGTTGCCGCCGTTGCCGTGCAGCGAATCAATTGAATGCTGCCACTGATTGCGCCGCCGACCTTCGATTGACTCCAGCGCTCGGTCCACCACGGCGACAACTCATCCACGGATCGCTGCAGCCGAGTCACCAGCCCGCCGGTTGTTGTTGTTATTGTCATTCGAGTCTTGTCGTTGTTGTTAATCAACAATTGTTGTTTTTGCATTCGCCCTTCTTGGCTCCCCACACACGACCGTGTCACCGTCGCCGCTTTGATCCGACGAGTCCTGCTGCCGTCTCGTCCCCCCCAAAACAATCCCTCCATCCCCGTCCCTCTCGGCGCTCTTGCATCGACTGGAGTTTTCATCAGCATCTCGCAGATTTCGTTTATTTACGACTGTGTGCAGCCAACGGTTGATGGCTGTTGAAACGTAGGACAGAAGGAGAAAAGAATACCAAAAACTAGGCAAACCTGTTTGATTTATCGCCAGCTCGTCGATGGCCACCAAATGCATTTCCCCATTCAACGCCCCCACCTCCTGCCCTTCTCTCGTCCACGCCCCCTCCGCTGGTGACACATGAGGCGACGGGAGGCGACTCGAGGCGAGGCGACGGGCGACGGGCGACGACGCGACTTCGCCCTGCCGATGCAAAATTAATGGGTGTCAGCGCCCTGCCACAGCTCTCGATGGTCGAGGGGCGGGGGCGGCGGCGACTCATAAATAATACAGCATACTATATAAACGATTTCGCGCATCGCTCGATTCAACTGCAATGAATCGTTGTAATGAATTAACTCAAGACAATGCAAGATTGAGAAAGAGAAAAACTTCGAAGAGGTTCAGAATGGTGGAAGGGGAGGGAGGGCAGAAGAGATGGGGAGAGTAGGAAAATAAGCGGTCGGGCCGAAGGTTGGCTGCAAAAGTTAGAAAGGCGGGGGATCCTTGAAATTACCTGAAATTAGAATTGAGGAAGAGGGATGGGGAGAGAAATATTGAAAATGGAAAATGTCGATGAAAAATTTCGACCTTTTCCGCGATCGTCTTTCCATTAATCTTTCCAATTATTCTCACAACCTCCACCTGACACTTGTCTCTCATCAGTCCTCGGTCGCCCGGCCTTCCCGCAACCGCTTTCCAATAATCAATCGCCCGAACGATTGTATAATTAAACAGCTCAGCAGCAGCGTCGATTAATGAGATGCTCGAGCAATTTATTCAAATATTAACCGAGCGAAACGGAGAGCGCGAGCGGCTGGCGGATTTGGTGAGGAATTTCCGAAACAGAAGCGAGATAAAAAGTTCAAAGACTTCGAGTTAAACCTCCGCTAAATACGGATTAACCACTAATTGTGCTCGGTGGGTCGAATGGGTGAGAAAACATGGGCAGGCATTTGAATATTCTCGAAATAAACCCAAATGCAAATCGCGAATATGACAGCAATAGTGGAGGCAACGGCAGCAGCAATGGCAAAAGCAACAGAAACAGCAACGGCAGCAGCAATGGCAACAGAGTTTACGGCAACAATGAGCCGTGAAATGGCAATGACAACAACAACACGCATCCGGGTGAAGTTCCCAGCCTAAGCATCCGCATTAGAATAAAAATAGCAGCGGATTTCGAAATATAATCTCGTGCTCACCAACATCACGTTTGCTACTCAGTCGTTATTTATTTTTTATTTTTTAAATTTATATTTCTGACTTCTGTGGGATTCCAAAAGCTGTGAGAAATAAAATTGAGATATCGCTAATTAATACCTTCTTATTCTTCATCAGAAATATACAAAAATTACCACTAATTTCTTTTACTGAAACAAAAAAAATTATAATGAAAAACCACATAGTTTTAAATGAAAAAATTCTCGAATAAAAAGTGACAAAATTGTCCGAAAATATTTAATTAAACAGAAAAAAGTGCCGAATGAAATTCCGGTATATAAAAAGTATAAAATAGCAACTTGAATAATTTCTAAAAATAATGCAGATGATCTTGCGGTTGGGATCAGGCTGTCGTTAGCAACCGGCGCGGTCATCAATTAATCGTAAGCACAAGCCACGTTTATTTGACGGATTTACAAATCGATTTTTAAAGACCAATCAACGGGAATGAATGAACGGTTGGCGGACGATGGGCAACAGCAACATACAGGGTGGGCGAAGGAGGCTGATTTAAGGGCCTCGGAGGTCTCCGTTGCGTATGAGTGATGGGAATTCCTTTCCAATTGCCGGCAACTCATACGCCATACGAGGGCAGCGCTAAAGACTCCACTTGCTTCGGGCACTGGCTTTGCCCAAGAGTCGTTCGATTTGCATCGGTCCGAGGAACAACAGCGGCAACATCTGCGGGGACTGCGACGGCTTTCAAATTGCAGTTGCAATTTCCATGAAATTAAAAACAGCCGATGTCGTTGCTGTCGGCCATGGCGGTGGCGGCTGCGGCGGCTCTGGTCAGATAGAGATCATGCAGCCAGACTTGGTGGAGGCTGCAAATTATCGGTTTCGTGGTGGACGGTGGTGACCAAAATTGGATGTGGTTTAGCGGTTTTGGGAAGTCATCGTAATTCCTTAATTGGTCTACTCTTGTCGCCGTGGCCGCCAATTGCCGACCGTTGCCGCTCAGTGCTGCAGTTGTTTACATTGGTTGGCGGTTGGCGGTCGGCGGTCGGTTCTTCGGCCTCACCTGCCCAGAACAGCCCGTGCCCTTGACTCCGGCAGAGGCCGTGCATGCTGAGATCGATGAATCGGTAACTGATTAACGTGTTTATCTCACAACACGAACCCGAAGACGCGAAACGAAAACTCACGCATGCGTGCAGAGATCGACAGAGACGAGGGGATTTTCACTCCACGTCAACGGACTCAGCATGACGATGACGATGAGCCCTCTCTTTCTTTCGCCGCCGTCTTGCTCTCCGGCCCTCGGCAGCCGCACTTGTTACATCTTTGGCGCCCCGCCCGCCTCGACGCGCCCGGTTCGGTCTCGACTCGGCTCCTCTGGCCACGTCCTTGACCCAATACGCGTGCGCGGCGCGCCCTCGCAAGGCGTGCGTGATGCATCTTCATATTGTTTTTTTATTTTTGGCATTTTACTTAGATTACGATTACGTGAGGGAATTTACGGTCGATGTGTTGATGGTCTCTGTTGAAAATACCTGCCTGACTATGCTTGAAGATGTTTTCTGTGGAGATATTCGGTCGATATTTCACTTGCAGGAAATGTATATATATATTTATTAAATTTATATTTATTGTGTTCATTCATATTTGTTCGCCTAATGGTATAATTTTGGATGTATTAATCAATTTCATATAGAAAATGAATTAAATTTTTATACTACCTATATGAGCACGAGAAGTAATTGGTAAGTTTAGTAATTTTTGTTTTTTTTGAAATATTGTTATTTATTATTCAATACTATTTTCTTTATTACTTATAGTTATTTTACATAATTTTTATACGCAAGTTTTTCGTGGTGTTTATTAATACTTTATTTTATTCAAAATATAGGATTCTTTATAATTAATTTTAATATCACAATTTAATTTGCTCATTTCTTTTTTCTAAAAAATTTTGGGTGTATATAATTTATTTCTTTTATACAATTTTATTCGCTCATTTGATTTTCAATTGATTATTTCCCTTCTATCTCAGTCATACTCAGACGTACCGACAGCAAGTCGATTTAAATTCTCTTATACTGCTGAGTTTATTGTACCTTGTTCCTCTCTCTTATAATCACATTTCTGTTAGAGCTCAGCCGAAAGCTATGCAGAGATTTCTTAGTCTATTTTAAGTGTTGAGCAAAGTGGAGAACGTGTTCGAAGACTGCATAATTTCAGGCAAGTTTTTGCGCAACAAGCCAATCATTTTCATTCAAAAAACCATTGCATAAAGTCTGTGAGGTGTGGCCTAAAATCACAATCAAAAACGAATAATAATTTAATAGGATTACTTAAAGAAAATACAAATTGTTATAAAAGTGATTTATTAATATAAGATCAAAACTCGATGTTCAGTTGTGGAATTTGTAGAAACGCCCTCGTTGTTCCTCGACCTCTCACCACTGCCATGTTTCACCAATTAACCAAATATGACCGAAATCGATGAAACCCCTGATTAACATCGAGCATCACATGCGACGATTTAATGAGGAATCTAATGAAAATAATAAATTATCTCTAATGAAACCACCCAGAAAGACAGAGAGAGAGAGAGAGCGAGAGGCAGTGAGTGGAAAGAGAGGGAAACAGAGGAAAACAAGGCAGCACGCCATGGGGTCGGTCAAGAGACGACGTGCAAATTGGTCCAGATCACAGGCACGACAGCCGCAGCAACAACAGCAGCAAAGTCAAAATGTGGGTCAATCGGACCCGTTGGCGCCGCGAGATGGGTCGGGGGGTGGGAGCGGGGCCGAGGGACCAGGGTCGGTGGTTCGATTGTGGGTTTTCTGGCGATTCGTTTGGCCAACGTAAATGGCGGCGATTTGTGAATGGGAGTAGTAACAACAACAACAACAAGGTAGACAATAACAACAACAGCACAGTTAAGACATCACAGCAGCAGCAACAAGAATGGCAAAGCCAATAACAACAATCGGGAATCCACAACAGTGACGACAACAATGCCAAAAACAACCACAACAAAAGAAAAAAGAAAAAAAAAAACTAGAAAAGCTAAGAAAAAAAAAGAAAAAAGCCAAAAAAACACACAAACAACAATTGAAAAAACAACAACAAAAATAATAACAACAACAAAAGTCACACCCGCCATCGTGTTTGGTGGCCATTGTTGGAAGCTGCGAACGTTTCAACAGCTGACGATATTTCCTTTTGTTGTTGCTGAAGTAGCAGCAGCAGCAGCAGCAGCAGCCGTAGTATTTTGTTGTTGTTGTTGTTGTTGTTGTTGTCGAGTTCGGCTACCAGATGTCCATTGTTGTTGTGTTTTTGGCCAACGTCCATATGTCGATGGTTGTTGTTGCTGTTGTTGTCTAATTACTAATTGCCCAGACAGTTTGCAGAAAAGACAACAGAAAAAATTCTTCACACGAACTAATCGATAAGAAGAACAAAAATAACAACAACAATAACATGAACAACAATTAACAAAACACAACGAAGCTCATGTTGAAGTTTAGATTAAAAGTCCAAATACATTTTTATTGTTGCTTGCGTCAAAAATGATTTGATGTGATTTTTGGAGATTAAAATGATATCTGCTGCTGCTGTTGTTGTTGCACATGTTTTCGAAGTTGTTGTATTCATTGGCATTATTATTTGGTTGTTGTTTTTATTGTTAATATTATTATTGTTGTTGTAGATATTTATCTGGTTGCCAGTTGTTTCTTTGTTTTCGAAATTGATTTGCGTTTCTGCTTGTTTGATTGATTTAATTTTGACATTGAGTCCGATTCATTTCGACTTCGATTTCAATTTCGAACCCGTCTCCGATTCGATCCAAGTTTAATCGCAAGCGCTGTGGGACTAATTATGCATTCGAAGGCACGGCTGTGTTTGCTTTCGGTTCGTTTGCCTCAGCCGCTTTCGGCCTGAGTGTCCAGTCGTCAGGTTGTATTGACAAGTGTCAAATATTTGGTCCATGCATTCCCAATGAGGAGTATTGACAACAAGTCGTCCGACGGGTGATGCGATAAAATCGAGCGATTCAATCGAAATCGAGATCATAAATCGTCCGAACAAAACAGAATTATGAAAAACCACCATTTCAGAAGTTCCAAATTTAGATCATGGCTCTAGGTTCCTGAGCCTAAGAGCGAGATTCCGAAGATCAACCGAAGGTTTTTACTATAACAAAGGCACAGATCTTTACAAGAGTTCAAAAACATTCTAGAAACACACGAACGTTGCCATTCACCACAGTTTGTGGTCCATTCACCGGCCACACATCCACCGACCGCCACGACTGAGGCAAATTTCCATAATTCCCTGCGAGAATTCATCCCGCGAGATCAGCCGCGAATTGTGAAAATTTATCACGCGCGATCGAATTAATCTCAGCGATGAATCACAGGCCTTTGTCTCGAAGCTCGTAAACATTCTTACGAATTCAATGGAACCAAAAATCAATATCAAAAAAACCGAAGAAAACAGTAAATGATTCCTGTCACAAAATTAAGCTCGCGGCACCTCCATTTAAAATTCGGGGTACAATAAAAATTATGATAAATTTAACGATCTCCGCGAGAACGAGAACTTGTGCCGGGAACTTTTCGAAATAAATTACGATCGATGGATTAGGGATGAGAGGCTCGCTTATGTGATTCACACGAGAAGAACAAATAAAAACAAATAAATGAAATTGACAAATATTCATAGATAACGAAAAGTCAAATCGACCGGTTGGGGGTTTTGCGAAGAAGCCTGCTAATTAGAGCTTTTATGGGCTCCCCGGTGGGTTCTCGAATGCTGATGCCGAACCTGATGCCGATAGCCATCTCCGAGTGTTGGTTTCTGCGGATAATGGAATTAAACGTCCAGCACACGTCGTTCGGGCTTCAAAAACAAAGGAACAAATGGGAAAATAGTGAAGTCTGCCCCAGAGTCTGGTCATGAGTCGTACGTGATCATCTTCTTTCCCCAATCGGCGTCGCTACAGCGACAGTGGATGAAATTTGTCACTCGTCGCAGCTGTCAATTTTGCATAATTTGCATAAATCGGCCGCGGTGACGCCGCTGTTGTAATGCGTTGTTGTCGATGCAGCCGGCGAACTAAGGCCAAGGCCAATGATAGGAGAATGTCCATTGTTGTTGCTGCTGTTGGAGTATCTTAAATGATGTGGCTTTCGTTGTCATTTGTGCGCATCTTCGCTCATTACAAGCAACAATTGCAAGAAGACAATGATGACGATGGCGATGACGATGCGATGAAAATGATGATGATGGCGACAACGATTACGACGCCGATGATGAGGAGAAGAAGCGACGTCGTCGTCGTTGTCGTTGTCGTCGAAACTGGAGGAAGGTGACTCTTTGATTGCTTTTTATTGCTCTTGGTGACCCGAATTTCGGCGTCTGCTCAGCCCCAAAATAGCAACACGTCGCAGCGTCAAGTTCAATTATTTTACATATGTCGTTGCAAATTAAAATTGCACTTAATTCTCAGATTGTATTTTAATTTGGTAAATTTTGCTGTTGCTAACGCCAACCAAGTTCGTTGCCTGAGTCTTTTGTTTGGTTCGTCCAGGAAACGAACTTTGAAATATTTTCGTGGTTTTTGCAGTTTTTTTTGCACGTCTGCCTAATAGATTTATAAATCCAGTATTCTTAGCAGACAATTTCTTTAGCCAATATTCTTAGGAAATATTTTTAGAAAATAGTCTTTCGAGATATTTTTAGAAAATAATCTTCGTGGATCTTCTTTGAAAATAATCTTCTCTGACTTTTTTTGGCAAATGTTCTCAGCAGACGTTAGTGGCTTGAGTCATCCTTCGTCGCATCAGCAGCCCGGCTTCTCAGAGCTTTCCACATGGAGGTCGTCGACAGGTCGTTGCTGAAGTCGCTCCCCTCGAAGCCAGGGCAAGTCGCGATCCACAGTCAGCCGTCGTTCGCTTGGCAACCGATCCCCAACTCACGCGATAAGCGATGGGGACCCGAAGAAAAAAAAAAAACAACAAAAACACCTCATTACCGAGAGCTCAGCACGCGGCGAGCGCACGAAGGCGACGACGTGGGCCAACAGCGGCCGATGGATCGAGAGGCCGGACCGTCAGGCCGACGGTTTTAGTCGGACGGTGCCGAAGTGTCTGAACCGATCGAAGTCGTGGCGACCGACGACCGCTGAAGGGACGGGGCGGCCGCTGGAATCGCGTGCGTCAGAATCGAAGAAAACAACGATTGTTTTTTAATTTCATTTTAATGCAAAATAATAGGGAAAAAATCAATTTTAATTTGTAGTCAATTTTTCAGCCGACTAAAACCATAATTAAATCTTCTTTTGATCTCTGGCAATTAGTTTTTTCCGAATAGTTTCTGAATCTTTTGTGTTTTTCTTTTTTTGTTTTCACTCTCATAAGTTTCTATTATTGCCTCTTTGCTCATAAATCATTGCTCCGATGGCTTCTAAGAATTTTGTCAAAAATTTTTAATTAAGCATTGAAAGTGTGAAGTTTTTTTGTATTAAAAACGTATGCGATGATTTTTGTTGTTGCTTTTAAATTGATTAAAATAACCATATTGTTTTCGTATAAGCCCGCTTGTTGTTGCTGTTATTCAAAAGCCGTCAATTGAAAACGAAGCGCGACGTTCTTGACAAATTGTGGTTTATTTATTGTTTTTCTTATATGAATTCTCGATTTCCAGTTCTCGCTCAAGTCGCTCTGGTCGTCGCTGCCAGGGATTTTGACCGTCGTCTCTTCCGAAACGACTTCCTTGGCCTTCGCACGCCTCCCATCGCAATCATCATTTCATTTCCATCGTTTCGTCGTCGTGCCGAAGGCCTTCCTTCGCCTTCTCGTTCTGCCCACCTGCCGTCGCTGCCACTCGTGCCAGCCACCGATGACCACGATGATGACGATGATGACCTTAATTCTTGAACCGAGGCCCAGGTCGTCCGAGGAGGCGGCTTCCAGAAGCTTTCGAAAGGCTGCAGCGGCAGCGGCGTCGACAGCCGAAGCCGCAGCAGCAGCGAGTACGAAGGCATTAATTTGGCCAAATTGCACATTATTTTGGTCATAAATAAAGCTCATTTGCCAACACTCGAATTTGAAACAATCAAATCGCAGCAGCCTCAATAACAACAACAACAAGAGCAACAACAAGACGTCCAGACATCCATAAAACAGACATAAATCAAGCGGATCAGGGGGTCGGCGCCGCGCTTCCTGTCGCTTTCATCACTCGCCGAGAAACTGTAAATTATTCAAAAATGTTGTGTATAAAAAATGAAATATTTGAAAAATCAACAGAAATTAAAAAATGAAATATTCAAATAATAACTCAAAATATATGATCAAAAATAATAAATAAAACAAATAATGATCGAAACTGAATAAATAAAAATAAAAATTGAAAAAATCAAATTAAGAAATAAAATATTAAAATTAAAAAAAAAAATCACTTTATTTTTTTGTGATGCCAAAGATAAAAACAACAACAACAAATGGAATTTCCGTTGAAGCCGAGCGACCACCATATGTTGTTGTTGTTGCCGCAGCTTCTCTTGACCTACGCACGAGCGGATCGACTCGATCGAATAATCGTGTATGTGTGTGGTTTAACCAAAAAGAGCTTCTGCTCTTGTTATTGGTGTAGTTGTTGTTGTTGTTGTCATATCAATTAATCTATATAAAATTGTTTTATTTGTTTTTGCTTCCATTCACTGCCATTCATGTTCGCTCCCAATCGAGAGCCGACCGACCGATGGATGGATTTTGTTACCGATTCGATTGTTCCGAACGTTATTTGTTAGGCTTTGTGTGTTGTTGTTAATAATAATATTGGTGTTGTTGTTAACACAATTTGTGGCTTCTGTTAACATTTTTTTTTCGTTAGCAATATTTGTTCAGAAGTTTTCGGTGTTATTTATTTTTTATCGTCATTGCTATTTTAGACTCCTATTAATAAGCAATCAATATTAAATGAAGAGCATCTCCAACATTTCCAGTTTTTGTTGTTGTTTCTTTTGTTGTTTCTGCCGTTACTATTTGTAGCAATTAAAATCGAAAGTGGCCGCATTGAAAAGGAAGCGGAAGCATTTGCGATTCTCCACTCGATTGGAACGAATGACGTGTGGATTTTTGTTTTTGTTTCAACTCGTCGAGTGTTGAAAAATTTCAAGAATTTTAATAGCATTTGGGAAGATATACCTGGATCAGGTTCTGTTGAAACTTGTATCGATGTTAATTTTTCAGATCCAAAGAAGAGCAAAATTTACGTTTTATTTTTACTTTGATGTATTTATTTATTATGTATTTTTGCTGAGAAAACAAACTTTAAAAGTTTGGAAATTCAGAACAAAAACCCAGTTTCAACTTCTTTGATTTTACGTAGATTTATTTTATTTTGTTGCATCAAGATTAACCATTTTTATATTATTTTTAATACTATAATTTTCATTCAAAGCAACTGTTACCAATTACAGTTCATTGTTCAAGTTTCTATTGCTGGACTTTGGTGAGAGATTAAACATTCTGTTTGACTTCAAGAAACATGCTTCGAATTTCTCACGACCAAGTTCGCTGTTCAAGTCTTTTGTTTCCGACCTCTCGGACGAAGTCGTTGTTAATGAAGTCCAGGCGAAATTATTCCGAAATTGAAAATGCAAAATTCGCATCACTGGAAAACGTTTCATTCTGCTTAATGCAGCGAAACATGCCGATGTCCCTCCTCTTCTCCTCTCCGCACGTCCTCACCCCCTTCCCGACTCCATAGACAAATTCGCAATCAAACTGGTGACCTTCGTTGGTGGAAAAAATGATAAAAAATGAATCTCCAGCGAGTCGAAACTTAGCAAAATACATAATCGATCGAGAAATCGCATTAAAATCGCATCGCCTAATAAGCGTATCGCCTGCCGGAGATCATGCGGCCGGTTCACTGAACACTAATAACTCTTTTTGTGCGCGGCCAAGGGCTGCGAATCGATCGGTCGCCGCCAAAATCGATCGCTCGATGACTCAATACTGCGGAAATCGCGGCGCAACGAAATCATCCAAATCGAAAACCAGCCAGCGGCCAACAATCAACAGCCAACGGCGGAGATGCGCCCATTAGCCGGACCGACGGACGGACGGACGTGGTTGCCAGCTGTGGGACAAACGCCTCGCACTCTAATTCAATTGCCGGCCGGAGAAATTTCCATATGACAACAAAGGCATCCTCATTCATCAAAACCAACACGGCGAGGAATTTTTAATTTTGTTTCTATTGAAATATTTTGAAAAATCCAATTTGATTTGAGCCGCTCGTAATGGGTGTGAAATCGCGATTTCATGTCTTTGAGGCCGAGGTGGAGGCGTCTTCCGCCAATCTGGTCTCTCAAAATTGATTTCGTTCTCCGTGAAATGCGAGACCTCACGCAGTGCGTGCCAAATCGACCCAAAATTAATGCGAAATATCGGCGTAATTACATTTTGAAAATTACTATTTTTACATCGCATTAGAAGACGAACAACAAAAAAAAAAAACCTAAATAAAATCCATTAATTTTCCACTAAACACGGATGAGCATTCGGGGCGAGTGTCGATGGACTCGATGTCGATCGCTCGAAGAAACATTCTTTTCCTGGGTTTCGGGCGATCCACGGCGCTGGGGAGGGGGTGGCGGAGACCCTGACGGAGACCTGACTGGCTTCAAGGATGCCGGCGGTGGGGGAATCGGAATCAAAATCGTCTGCCGTTGTCGGAATCGAAGACCCATCGAGCGATGGTCGGTGGCGTCCAGCCTTGGGTTGCTGTAACTCATTGCCACGGTTCTTACCACGTCCATCATGAAAAACGACTGGCGGAGGTTTGTCTTCATTTTGTTTTGCTTTTGCTTCGCCCTCTCGCCGCTCGTCTTCAGCCAGTCTTCGTTCCACTTGTGTCTTGTTTGCAGTTCCACTTACGAATTTCTCACATTCACTTGTCACGACCTCACATTTTTATCGAGTTCATCTGGTTTCCGCTTTACTTCAAATTTACTGTCCATTGTTTTATGTTCGTCATATATCAAAAGTCGGTCATAATTTACAATTTTATGGACTTTAAAATGCGTTTTCTGGTTCGTTTTATTTTATTGCATATTTTTATTTACAATAGCATTTTATTTACAGTGTGTTAAGAGTTTTATCGTATTATTCGTTGTTAGTCTCCCCTTCTCTTTTATTTCCTGTTCCTTACATCGAAGCCAAATGCAAATCACTTCCGGTCGCCTCGAGTCGAAAAGGCCTAGATATCTAATTGTTAATGGTTTGACAAACTTTTTATCGCTTTATTTCATTTATTGATTCCAGTTCTCTCTACGAGCGTTGTTTTTGTCACTGTTCAATTTGGTTGTTATTTCGTTTATGTTGTTGTTGCTTTGATTCAAATTTGTTCGTTATGCGTTTTGCATAAATTGTCCAAGATGATCTTCAACAGTGATCGTATAAAAATCTGTAATGATCTGCGCGACATCGGCCATCGTTCACTGAAAACACAACAACGAATAAAATAATATTAAACCGAAATTTGTTATTTAAATTGGGAAGGAAAACATTAAATACTGTTATAAACTGAAAACTTTTAGAGGACGGTAACGAACCTTGTAATTAGTCCGATGATATAAGGTTTTATTACCCCAAAGTACTGCCCATTCACACTCGGAAGACATTGGACGGCGACACATCAAGGGGAGACCGCGAAGTGCCTCGAAGGGACCCCGAGGAGGTGCATCGAGGAAGGCAGAGACTAAATCTATAAAAAGAAAGATGAGAAATTTTGTTCAAAACATTGAATAAGTTGTTTAAAAAACATTAAATAATTTAATCGCCGGTAAATAAAAATGCGTTAAGAAATATTAATATAAAGTTTGAATTTCCTCTTAAGGAATAGTTAACTTTTAATATTTTAAATATAGTAAAAATTAGGATTATAATATTATTGTATAAAGTTGAAAATTATGTAAATACAAAAATAGTAAATATAAAATCGGGAACATAGTTCATAAATGAAATTAAATTTAATGTATATAAAATTCAGAGGTATAAATTAATGAAACATTTAAAATCTAAAAATTGTAGTAAGCATGAGCATACCAGTAGTAAGAGGAAGAATAAACGATTTTATTGAAAATGAGGGAACGCGTTTTGATAACATAATAGTTTAGAAAAGTCCACCGTTTACATCCAACGGCTACCATAACATTTTATTCTAAATCCGTTACGGAAATATCGATTACCACCATCAGATCATGACGGGAAACCTCATAACGATCGTCAAGATCGTAATGATGGGCACCTCATGAGCAATAAACCAGACCATGATCATCGTGACGAGGGCGAAGTGTTGTAAATTTATTCAAAATTCTCGACCCTACAGCATCTCGAAGACAACTTCGAATATGGGCCAACCGGGCGAGGCCAACGCCGTGGGCCATGAAATTCCGAGCTCACTGACAAATGACTGGCGATGAAGCCAAGTAGTAGAAGAAGAAGCAGAAGAGGGCCCTACAGAAGACGTTGTGGCTCAAAACACACACATACACATACACACACACACACACATATACACGCTCGCATCGGTCTCCTTTAGGCTTCTTTAATCTTGCCTAATGTGAGAATTTAAATCTTAATTAAATACTAGGAGAAAAATAAATCCGTCTCGGTTGCCGCCATTTTAAACGGATGTGGCTGGTCGTGGTGCTCTTATGTTGTTGTAGCTTTTCGTCTTTATGTTATTAATGTTGTTGTTGGCACTGAGGTTACCGCAAAACATGTCGCCATAAATCAGTTCCGAAGCTCTGAACTCGTTTTCGTTCCAATCTTCTGGTCCACACTTTGCATATTTTTATTATTTTCATATTGTGTTAAATTCAATAATATTTTTTTCTGGTTTCCATTCATACGCAAACGTCACAGTATTCGGTTGAACCGTCGCCGGTGGATTCGCCATTGATAGGCAAATCCATCCACCGGCGATACAATTTTGATTGAAACATTTAAAGAGCCACCACCGAGTGAATGCGTGAATTAAGTGCTTAAAGCGATCATCTCCATTCAGTTGCAAACTCGTGGTGAATGACTTTGAAAGTGTTTGGGTCCGGTCTGGCAACGCTTTGCCGTCGTCGTTCCATCCGTCCATCCGTGAGAAAGATAAATACGAAGATTTGGCAAGACGTCGGTCGAACCGCACACATTTCTTTGATTTGTTTATTCCGCTCTTTGTCATTTTCTTTTTCTTTTTTCCCCCACTGACTCCATGCCAAAATGCCCGCTGACCTTTGGTTGCGGTAGGTCCGAAGGGTGAGGGAGAGAGGGGAGCCAGGGGGCGGGGGCCGAGACTCGTCCACTGGGCACTCGTGACCTGTGTCTGGAAATTATCGGCACGTGTTCCATGCGAATCTCGTTTGGCCAAGGCTTGGAGGATTTTTAGAATTTAATTGCCTTTTGTGAGCACTTCATTGTTTCACTGTGTGTCTCTTTCTCCCTCGCTCGGTCTCTTTTATGGGCTTCACGGCTGTCCCTCCCTCTCACTCTCTCCTTCTCCCTCTCTCTCTCGCGTTGTGCCTTTTACTACCTCTGTTGCTCCGCGGCTCGTTTCGACACCCTGAACGGTCAACACTTGGCTTCAAACACAGATGTACAACAACAACGACAACAACAAAAACAATGGCACACAGCAACAAAGTGTGAATTTGAATTATGATTTATTTAGCAAAATATGCTAATATCGTGTCACACACACACACACACACTCACACCATGGCACGGACACCGTGTTTCACACGATAAAATTATGGGAAGATGAGTTCGAGCGAAGGCGGAGGCGGAGGCGGAGGGTGGCGAAACCCATCTTTTGAAACAGATCAGAATTGAATGGAGCTGCCACCTGGGTGAATTTTATTATTTTCTTCATTTTTGCCCCCATCAAAAAGGCCACGTGCTGGCGAGATTCTTCATCAATCATCGTAAACAACTTATTACGAGCGAGCGAACGAGAGAACGAGAATCTCCGGGACTTTCTAGCCTCGGGCGAGATATTAAATTTCAATCAAGTTTACGTTAATTTAATATCGAATAATAACAAACATAACTGTTGGAACAACAACAACAAATACTACTACAATAACAAAACCCAGTGCACCATTAATAACCACCAGCAATCACTTTGGGAGAATCTCGAGATTCTTGGATTTGGTCAAAAACCCATTTTCGAAAACAATACAGAAAATAATAGCAATTACATCAGCAATGAAGCGAGAGTCGTTGAAAAAAAAATTATAGTTTTATGTTTGAAAAAAAATTATATTCTCAATCGACATGGCGCGAATTGAACGATGGATTAAAACCTGAGCAGGAATTAAGTTGAAAACGCCGGACAAAAACAAAACAAAATAATAAAAACAAAAACATAGGATTAAAATCAAGAAAACCTCATCCAAAAAATAAATATTCACAAATAAAAAAAATCGAAATAACAACTTCTAATAGGAACCACATTAACACGTTTTAATTAATAACCACAAGCGCCAAATTCGACAGCCGGAGTCTGACATGGGGGCAAAGATGACATGGGAGGAGCATCGGAAGTGAAGGGTTTCGTGGATCGGGCTTGCTCGATGGTTTGCAGAATCTAGAGAGATCGGCACGGGGTGCAATAAAAATATGGAAACTGATAAACGAAATAAAACGAAGCTTTTAATCAGGTCTGCCGAGTCATGGATGGCCAAATACAATAAATACTTGTCGGGTGACGGAAGCCCCTCGCCGTTATTAGTTTTATCGATCGACGCCGCTGTCATCGAGCGATGGCTGGCAAAGATGTCAGACCTAATCAGATGCAAACAAATGCGAATCGAGATCGAAGCCGCGATAGCGATCTCGAGACAGATCGATACAAAGAAGCCTGAGCACGAAATCGATAATGAATCGATAAAGAAACGATTATGAAAACCGACAAGGAAGAGACAAAGGAGCAACGACGCGTCACTTCGTGGATGGAAAATTATAAAAAAATAATAAAAATATGTTTTAAGAAAAATATATAAAAAATTCACCAAGGGACTGTTGAAAAATAATTTAAGGGTCAAACAAAGAAACTTTGCTAAACTTTCCTTTGGAGTTCAGACAACGACAACAATTAATATGTTCACGAGAGAAAGACAGAGACAATAGCAGAGCAGGATAGAGAAAGACAGAGAGAGATATTCGTCATGGCGGTGCCATCGATCGGTGGTCGGTTGTGGACGGAGCTCGAAATTGGGTGCATTTAAAAGCAGTCAAGGGCAGCGCTTGACTCGTTTCGCAAACGCCGTCTGAATGGATGAATGAGTGAATGAGCGAGTGAATGAAACCAATGAAAGTGTAAACAATGAATGTGCCTTTATCAGGCAGTACAAAAGCCTGTTATGACAAACACACCGATTAATAACCAAACGCTACAACAAGGGTAGATAAATAGCTAATTAAAACTAACAAATATCGGAAAACAATACATCGGTAATGTGGAAATTTAAATTAAGTTAAATTTATTTCTCTTATTGTTTTCTTGTCCACTCATGAATTACTAATTAGCTGATTAATTACAGCTGGAAGCACAGTGTAAATTATTTAACTTAATTTTATTTTTTGATTAAACTCTTCGATGGGTTTCCAAACGCTCGGTCCAAATTTGCGCATTCATCGTTGTTGTTGTTGTTGTTGTTGTAATTCTTGTTTTTGTTCTTTCTAATTTTTTTATGATTGTTGGATTATTACCTTGGTGGTTCTTCCGATGAAAAAACTGAGAAGCTTCGATCTCCGCAATTGGAAATTTAATGAGTCATTTTCTACAACTAATTGCCAATTGCTGGAGTTGCTATTTTTATTTTGAATTTATTTTTTCTCTTTACTCTTGTATAATGTGTTGTTGTTTTTAAATGTAATCTATTTTTACAACAGCTCTGAATACTATTATTCTGAATTAACCTGGACAAATGTTCTTAACGAGTTTTTTTCTCGACTAATTGGATTCCACTTCATTGTTTTTCCATATCTTATTCGTTACAGAGTTGTTTAGAATTGGTTTTGTAATGAGGTTGTTGTTGTTTTTTTTGTAATCACTTTCGCTTTTAAGATTTACTTCCTTCTAAGTGATAATAATTCTACGGAATACTAGAAGGAACTTCAAACCCCTAATGTTATGAATGAGGATGATATTCAGAATAGCGACAATGATGATGAAATTGCTGATGATGTTGATGGAAACACGATGACGATGATGCGGATGTGATTGACTGCCATGTTGTTGGCGATGATGATGATGACGATGACGATGATGATGTTGCTGACCTTGAAATTGTATCCAAGTCCGTCTGTCTTCTCAAGTGATCCACTCAGCCGAACGTCGTCGCTCGTCGGCCGCAGAACCATGGGTGAGACGCAAAATCGCCGGGGTGGCGGGGCAGCGGTGGGGAGGGCAGGAGCGGCAGTGGGAGGAAATGACGCGAGATATTGGGGGAAAAAAGTGAATGGCTTGTGGGCAAAATGGCCGTCACCCACTCCTCGCATTGAGCAGATGACGAGGATGACGAGGTTGGAGCCGTTGAAGGGAGGGTAGCAGGAGGCGTGGACGAAGGCTTCATCGGGGCTTCACCAGAGATGATTCGAGGCTGGAGCAGATTATCGAACGAGAAAATTTGGAGCAAAAAGAAATATTTTCAAACCAATAGAAAGTACAAAGAATATTAAATTCCGATTTTAATGAAAGAAATATTTGAAATAGTGTGCAGGACAAAATGGCAAACAACAGAAACAAAGTGTTTTCAATAGAAAAAAATATTCAAAATAATGTTGACGTGAAAATAGAAAGAAAATAAATACAATTGTTGCATTGATTGTTGTCATTGTTGAAGTTTTTATAAGTATTGTAATTTTTCTTGTTACTTTTGTTGCTGTCGTCAGTTCCATTTTTGGTGCATTCATGGCGATTGTTGTTGTCAATGGCAGCCAACGCCACTCATGCCCACACAGAAACCCTTCTCGGACATTGGTGTCCTTGATGTTGTTGTTGTTGTTGCTGTGTGGGCTGGAGCTCATCCTCAAAGGCCTCGTAATTATTACCAACCTTTGTGACTTCTCTCTTTGAAAATTCTACACAATTCATATTTCATCTCCATTTTCATTCAAATTGTTTATTTGATTGTATTTCAAATCAAATCAAATTAAAGCGAATCATCTCCAGATCTCCATCAAAATATCAATGCATTTTTTCATCGTGGTTGTCGCTATTTTTGTTGTTGTAATGATGGATGTAGGTCGCATTGTTTGAAAGTTTTTCGCTGCGAACTCGACACTCGAGCGAAGGCACCAAAGGCTATTTGTTTATTACACGCAGGCCCTTCAAGCGCTCGTTGGATGGCTTGAGA
Source organism: Coelopa pilipes (assembly GCA_947389925.1). NCBI lineage: Eukaryota > Metazoa > Arthropoda > Insecta > Diptera > Coelopidae > Coelopa > Coelopa pilipes. Next base: position 38,145,291 of record OX376699.1, on the reverse strand, counting down.
AAATGAGAGGTGAATAATTGACCGCATGTCGGTCTGAATCGTTGGCCTGGCCTGGTTGATGAACCCAATGATGGGTTGAGTGAGAGCCCTTTCGTGTCACGATCACGATCTATTCATAGGTTTTTTTCCCGTGTCGAATTAATTTACTTATTTACAATTTAATACATATTCAATCAGAAATGGAGCTTCAGCCGTGGCGTTTGTTCGTCGGACCACGCACGGTTCAACTTTTTTGAAGTGCTTCGCTCGACCTTCGTCCCTTCTCCCACAGTTTTCGTTCTGCTTATGGTCGAGGAGTCTCCAAATTCGGGCTCAACTCGATGGCTTCAATGGATGGAGCCAATACGTCGTTTACCGTTCAATTACAGTCAATGCCATTCATTCGTTCACTCATTCATTGATTCGTTTTTTCCTCGAACCGAGTTTGTTCCTCCTTCGTCTGCATCGATTACCGCTCACTTGAAGAGCTCTTCGATTAACTCTAATGACATCCCGTTCACCGCAGCGCTGCACAGACGCGGGCCGTAAAACGCCTTTGATTTATTTCGGCTTAAGTACATCCATTTCGATCGATTATCATTCCTTGATCAGAAATTCTTTTTTGTTTTTGGCTATCAGGCATTCTGAGTACTCGCCAGACACTTCCGTGATCCGCGGAATTCGACGTCAGCCGACGCTTCGGGAGGATGGGGTCCGGAATTTTTTCTAGAACTCATCCGAAGAAGCCAAAATTACTAGAAATGATGCATGAGGTCTGAGCACGGAATATTTTTGAATAAACATCTATTTATGGAATGCTGAAATTGATTTCGTACTGAAATATTGCAAGAACTGAAAAAAACCAAACACAACACAAGCCACATGCCGCTTGTTTGATCTCATCACATCATCTCAGCCTCGAATCCGTTTGGTCTGATCTCAGAAAACTTGAAAAAAATTGATTTTAACTCAATTTCGCCGCAGGACTGTTCTCGGCCCGATCCCATCAAAGCCCGCAACCAGCCCACTTTATCAGCGGTATCAATCACTGTCTTTGGAAATTAAAAACCGCAGAAAGTCCAATTCGAACCTTCCTGCTGGCACAGAAACAGCAAGAGTTTCCATAGAAATCCCAGTATAGATCTTCAAACGGATACTCTACAATCCAAGGTAGGGAGTGACAACGACACAAAAAAAAAAAATGTTTCTAGAAAAGGAATTCACTCCACCAACAATCGACGCGACTCAAGAACCACTTATGGTCGAGATCAAAATAAGACAAAGCTGAAAAATCATCAAAATAATTAAAACGAAGACTTCGATGAGGGAAACAAAGGCAAAAAAAGAAAGACGAATTCTGAATAGAGTGAGAAAAAATCACACAAGTTGAAAGGACACAACAACAAAAATATTGATCGACTGTGCTGAGCTTGAACTTGAAATTCAACAAGACGTATATAACATATGCAAATATTTTAGAGAGTAAATAAACCAACAACAACAGTGGTGATGTTGGTAACAAAATAAAAAAAAATACAAAATCCAAAATAAAACTAAGACACAACAAAAAGTAAAGGAATCAATCGCTTACTTTGAGCCTGAGCCAGAGCCACGCGTCTTGGCCAAGTTTCGACGCCCGCAGCACAGTTGGAGAGACGGCAGCGAGCGGCGAGTGAGAGATGGAGAGCAGCAACAGTTGCCGGAGCTCAGCAGCAGAGCAACAACAACGTTAAAAACAACAACTACAGCCACACCAACTACAACGAGCCGATTCTCGACTTGACCGACGTCCGCAAACTGCTGCGTCATCGATGACGACACGAAGAGAATGTCCATTGACGGCTCATCATCATCATCAGCATCAACAGCATCATCAGCTTCATTATCATGCTCTTCTTCTGCTCTTCTTCTTCCCCATTTCCTCCTCTTTGCTCTGCCGAAATTTCGCTGTTGCTGTCGCTGTTGAATTTGAATTTTTGGCGGTCGGTGGCTCGATGTGTGCCTTCTGTGTTTCCCCTTGTTGTTGTTATTGTTTTTATTGTTGTTGGTTGTGGTTGTTGTTGTTGGTTGTTGGTTGTGGTGCTGGCGATTGTGGTGGTCGGCGACCGGCGGCCAGCGGCCAGCCAGCGTGTCGATGGTCTTTGGTCCACATATAAATATCAAAGTCTTCTCGTGTCTCATCATCATTTGTGCTCTGAACTTCTCTAGTGATCTTTGACTCGCGTCTCGTCTCGCCAACGATATTTGTCTTGCTTGCTGGCCAGCTTCGTGCTTTGGATTAAATCGACATCAACAACAACTAGAACAACAACATCAAAATGGTAGGTGTTGCCTGGCCACAGGTGTCGCCAACGAGTGCCAAAAGGACATCGCAATGTGTTGTGAACGCGAAAAGGATAATTCAAAAAATTTACAAAAATCCCATAAATATCCTGGACGACAAATTATGAACGTTGCTTGTGAATTATTGCAAAAGAACTAATTTTCTTTATTACTATCAAAATCAGTGAATTACGAGTTTTGATTTTCATACAAATTTTGAAATAATTTTCAATTGAAAAAACAATTACAATTATAACCAATAAAATAAAATTTAAATTTAATTAAAATACTAAAATGTATATATTTACTAACAATCAAAGTGTGAAAACTAACTTCAAAAAATGAATCATGAATCATTTTGTTAACAGTCATTAGAAATTTTAATTTCTATCGAATTTAAGTTAACTAAATTAATTTTTCACTGATTAAAAATATTCAGTTTTGATATTTATATTTTTCCTGCCTAGCAAAAATGATTCACAGATATTTCTTATCTATCAAATTTAATTGAACTAATTATATAAAAATGAATCCCTTACTTTCAATTATTTTCTTCATTAAATGTATTATATTAATTTTCTCTAATGATCGCATTTTTCTTCACTGTCTGTCTCGTAGAAATTCTTCCTGATCACCATGACCGTCCTCGTCGGCTTCGCCGCCGCCGCCCTCCTGCCCGACTCGGCCACCCAGGGCCCCAACCCGCAGGACATCGCGACGCCCGAGCCCGAGTACATCGACATCGATCTGCCCGAGCCGCCGGCACCCGCCGCGCCCGTCGCCCAGTCGCGCACCAGCTTCGTGTCGGCGCCGCGGCCCGTGCAGCGGCCGGTCGTCTCGTCGCACGCCCAGAGCATCGCCCAGTCGTACCTGCCGCCCCAGCGCCAGTACCAGGCGCCGCAGCAGCTGCCCGGCCACTCGTACAGCGTCCAGTCCGGCTACCAGTACCGCCGTCCCGTGGCCGTACGCCGCGTCTACTACCGCCGCCGTCTGTAGACGACGACGTCAGCCCAACGTGGACGAGGGCGCGGGCGCGGGGCGACGACGGGCGGAAGCGGAAGTGGACGGGGAAGTGAAAATCAGGCCAGAGCGAAACTAGATCGTGTCGAGCGCAGTCGAGTCCGCTGAATTCCGTCGAATTCCCGTGTACACATACACCAACACACCAACACACCTACACACACACACACACGAGACACGTTACACAAACAAACCAAGAAACACTCCAACAAACATGAACTGTATTATGCGAATTTAGTTTTAAATATTTTCAGTTTTTATTTTGTTTCCGTTCGTTTTTGAATTTTCCTTCATTTCATTTGAAAGGAGGAATTTTGCATGATTTATTTTTGTTATTTTTCCGTCACCAGGAGTTTTCGTTCGTTCAGAGAGACAAATGATATTCGAGCAGATTTATGAATTCATCATCTAAATGTTTTGTTTATTGCTGTTTTTAGCGTAAAACGATGGAAATTAAATAAATTATTTATGATAAGGAAAAAACAAGATGTTGTTTTTATTGCATTAGGAAATGTGGAGATTTATAAAGATATTGGTATCGACCTGACCAATTAAAGAGCGGAATTTAATGGATGATATGTATTTTTCATTAATTAAAATGAAACGCAATATATTCAAATTTAATTTCAACAATTCATAAAGAACTCGACCTTCTAGTTTTTTATTTCTGAACAAAAATATCTCCAAAATTCTCCGAATTTTTTCTATTTTTCAAATTAACCTCAGTTCCATTAAGCTATTTCGTTTTTGTTGTAATTATTTGATATTTCCAAAGAGTAAATCGAACAAATATTTCAGAGTAAAGAAAAAATTACACGCAAGCCCATCTAATGTCAATAAAATAGAGCAAACAAGGCAATCGCAGACAAACATAAGACTTTTATCCGAGACATGATTCCCAAATCCCTGAGAGCGGCCATTGGAGAACGTGTGAAAGATGGGTTAAAGATCACATTCAATATTGAATTTAGCGACAAATCATTAGAGTAAACGCGGAAGCATAAATTTACATGACTAACTATAGAGGTTTCCGAGAGGCCTCGACGAGACGGCCATAAAGAAATTAATTAAATAAATCAAACAGAGCCAATCCCAACTTTAATGGAGGCTTCACCAAAACCATAACCACAATGACAACAAAAACAACTAGAATAGGTTTGAGCCAGCACGGTCAGCCAATATTTGCATTCGGAAACAAGTTCGACCGAACGTCATCCGGTGGTCGAGTCAGAATTCGCTGCACGCATCTCGCCAAATGTTCCGCTAAATGTCGCCAACTACGCGTCGTCCAGCTTTCGTTTGGTCACTTCCATGTGGCGGTTGGTCCTAAAAATAGCTGGCATTAAAGGATGAAAGGCGTTGCCACACACCGGAGCCGTTCTGAGAGCCGCTCGCTGAATCGTCTCACGTCTCACGTCGGCCAATCGGAGTGGGTTTCGGTGCTGCTGTTTTTGTTAGTGTGGTTGACGTTGTTGTCGGCCACCGCATCCATTCACCAAATTTGCATTTCTTCCGAACATCGGCGAAAACCAGTTGACGGTCTCCGCACAAAAGTTTACCTACTTTGTTGGGCATTCGGTCTGAGGGACGGCGAATATTTTAAGGGAATGCCGCAGACTCAATAGCGAGAGGTCAGTTAAGGAGTTCCCTTAAACAATCGGCGAAATGAACAAAAGCCAAATATTTTGGAAGAAACCAAATCGACAATTCAGATATTCAGATGTTCGCGAGAAAATCTTCAAAAACATATCGAATATTTTCTCAATGCTAACGCACGGTTGACAGCTATTGTGAACGAGTTCGGTGCTCGGGTCTTTTGCTTCGTTTAAAATAGATTCCATTGAAAGCTTCCGAAAGCTCTGAGGCCACTCACTCGACCACCATACGCCGATCATTAGCCGTTTTCAACGAAGCCTCTAATACATTTTAAATGATCATTGCTCGACTAGTGTGTTGTTTGCTTTAAATGCGTTGCCGAAAATTGTCTGACATTGAAAATTCAATTCGAAAATTGTAAACTTCTGCGCCAAAGGCTTGCGGGATCGAAGCGATGTGCATTTGAATACATTTTCAAAATCAAACACACACACTCTCATGCCCATGTATGCCAGATGTGCCTGAGAGAAAAATATATGTACGAATAACTAAAAATATACTGAAATTATTTTCATTCGTCCGGCAGCACGCACAAATTATGTGCTAATTTTTGTTTGTTTTGAATTATGAAAGCCGTTTTTATTTTGTCTTAATCGGTGCCAGATATACGGTGGAAGGTCTAGACTTCGATATGAATCGCGATTTGTAGTTCAATGACATGTGGATCGACATGAATGGGTTGAGCAGAGATTTTATCTAGGAATCGAGAGCAAAGGCTTTACAAAAATGGAAGCAAAGGAAAAAGAAATATAGTGGTTTATAGACTGAAAAATTCTTATTTTTGTAATGTTATTCTTTTGTATTCAAATTACCGTTGTTGACACCACCGACCCCGCATAAACTATTATACAGTGTTATATGCCGAGCGAAATAAACTCAATTCAAATATCAGAGCACACTCTTGGGAGTTCTCTAAAATACTCGCCATCACCAAGCCCAAGCCCAGAAGTATGCAATTAAATGTGTTATTTTATGAAGTGAAGTTAATCTGGTTTGTGCCTTAAGTCTTTCGTTTATGATTCACACCCGACAATAAATATAAGCATTCTAAAATATTCAATATTATACACAAATTTAATTAACGGAAACCTAGCGCTAATGAAAGAAACGCATTCATCAATCGGCGTTACCTGTTTTTGCTCAACTTGTTGAACTTGCTAAATTCTTTGGGTTTAATGTGTCGCAGAAAACAAATGCAGGATTATTTCGTTAGCTGTTTGTCAAATTAACAAACTTTTGAGAAATAAATTTTAATGAAGAAGTATAATGAACCAAGTGTAGCGGTAGTAAAAAAAATAACAGAATAGGAACGGGAACCAAAACGACAAACGAAAGTGAACGTAGAGACAAAAATGAGGCGCGATCCACCCGCACAATGCCATTGATTGAGAAAACCACATTCTGCAGCAACCGTGCAGCACAGCAGATGACCAAAGAGGCGTTCGATTGATATCAAGGCCGCGGCTCTTTCAACAGATGGAGAATAAATCTGTTGTGCTTGACACAAAGGCAAAAGAATACAATAAATAATACAATCAAAATAAACACAAGCACAATAAACCCAATCAAAATAATGGCAACGAGTCAATCACATCGCCAGCTCAAGCCAGTCGCCTCAACCAACGTCTGCCAACGTCGCCTTCAAAAGACAAAACAATGCGTAAAAATAGAATGAAAATGAAATGTGGAGTGACTGACGGACCGCCGGACGAACAGTCGTTAATATTGACAAATGAGTCTATTTTTCCGCCATTATTCATAATTACCACGGCTTGTACACCGCCGAACAAGACTCGATTCAACTCGGACTCCACTCTCAAAGCAGTTCAACAATCACAGATTCATCAAAACAATAACAGTCCGGTCTCGCCTCTCATCAAGTTGATCCCCGCCAATCCCTTGTCATACGCCCGACTCTCCTCGCCTCGGAGAACGCGGTTCTCAGTGGTCGATTGTAGGTGGTCACTTAACTCGTTCTGGCGGCGCTCCGTTTGGACTCGTGCTCGAGAGGTTGGAGAGGTTTGGTCTGAACACTTGAGGACAGCCAGAGCGTGGGCGATGGCGGTCGACAGAAGGCAGGAGTCGGGAGAAACGAAGTCGGGTGGATCGGAGTAGGTTCTATCGGAGTCGGTTCGACCGTAGCTGGGTGGATCGACCTCAAAGCGGATCAACCGACCGGATCAAAACGAGCAAATCTTCTCATTGACACCTGGCTGGTTCAAGGGTACAACAGTCGGCCAGGATGTTGGGGATGTCAACAACCCGAGATCTCTAAAGAGCTGATTGAAAAATCGTGAGTATTTGTTTTTTGTTGTGTTTTTCGATTTATTTTATTAAACTATCTGCTTAAGCCTAAAACGAGTGAAGTGGAGGAGGATCCTTCGGGATCCTTCTAGTAGTAGAAGGCCTTTGCGGGGGGCTCGTAGTGGTAGCCGTCGTCCACGCTGTTGTCCACCTGCTCGGGCGGCAGGTACTCGTTCTCCACGGAGGGCGGCAGGTACTCGGCCTCCAGGGGGGCGGCGTACGAGGGGATGGGGATCTTGAACTCGGGCTTGGCCGCCGGCGCCAGGTACGTGTTCTTCGGGGGCTGCGGCGGCAAGTAGTTGGTCTTCGGGGGAGCTGGAGGTGGGGGCAAGTAGTTGTTCTTGGGGGGAGCGGGGGGCAGATAGTTGTTCTTGGGTGCCGGTGGTGGTGGTGGGGGAGGAGGAGTTGTTGTCGTGGTGGTGGTGGTCGTCGTCGTTGTGGTTGTGGCGGCCGTGGTCTTGGGTGGCAGGTACGCGGTGGCGGGAGTGGACGGCGGTGGCGGAGGCGGCCGCGTCGTCCTGGGCGGCAAGTAGGTGGGCGCCGGCGGCAGGTACGCGTTGGACGGCTTGGGCAGCTCGAAGGGCACGCTGGGCGCCTCGTACGAGTAGCCGTCGTGTTGGTCGTGGTCGTGGTCGTGGTGATGGTCGTGGTCGTGGCTGTGGTGGTCGTCGTGATCGTGGTGGCCGAACAGGTGCGAGACGTCGGCGGCGACGAGCGCGAAGCAGCAGAGGGACAGGACCAGGAATTTCTGAAAGGAGACAGTGAATATTTTTTGAATTTTTTTTTGTGAATTTGGAATTTTAAAAAGTTTTTCTCTTATATTCGAATCGAATTTTCAGTACAAATTTATAAAAATCTCCTTGCAAATTAGACTGAAAATATAAAATTAACGATTTTCCATTTTCCATCACTGCTGTAAAAATCAGACGACATCGATCGATCCGAAAGGATTTCAGAAAATAATTAATGAAATTCATTTTTTACCATATTTATGCGATTTATCCTTTCCACCAAAATGCGACGAAATTATCCTCCGACGATACAAATTTAATTTGGAATAAGAAAGCGAAATTCCTCGTTTCAAATATTCTCGATCAGATTCGATGTTGCAATTCCGCTCCGACGATTCGAAATGATACAGTTGAACGACCAGTTATTGATATTTATAGTCGAATTCTATTCGATCAATTAACATTGGGGTTCGAATATCGCGATATGTATCGAAAAACCTCCAACCTCCTCATTGTGATGGAAATTTTCTCAAACCGATTTTCGGGTTTCTCTTCGCTCGCTCGCCTGCGATTGGATCTCTTCAGTCGCTCTCTTTTTCTCTCAAATCGATCGCTCGATTGCTCTCCGACTGCTGGGGAGCACGACGCGGATCGAGTGCGATTCTGAAGCCAATCATCGCATCGGTCAGCGATCTTCTTCCTTTGTGTGTGGTTATTAATTATTTAGCTTTTAACTTAGTTTTAATTATTTTCTCGCTCGACTTTGCTTCGGTTCCGTATTCTAACATCCCATTCATCTTGTCTGCTGGCTTGATTTATTTTTAGACACTGGCCTCTTATCATCATCATCATCTCCGCGATCCTCGTCGCCGTCGTCTCGCAATAACCGGAGATCATCACGGCTGGATGCGGTCCACAACCGACGATGTCCAACAACGTCGACTCTGAATGATGTACGAACGGCGGACGACGAATGGACGGAATTCGTCCATCTGTCGGACGGTCGGTCTGTCTGCCTGTCGGTCTACCCGGCCGCTTGTTACAAATTCGATGCAAGACATTCAGCACGGCGGCTGCCCTCATTGGCTTTAACCGTTCTTCGACACATTTCGACGGACTCGCGGAGTTTCGGCAGCCGCAATTTCCTCGGTGGCCGTCGCGGATTCGTTGCGATTAATTAAACAAATCGCTGCTAATGGACTCGGCAGGTTGAGCCGACGAAATTGGCAAATTAAGCAAATTTCAATTAATCACCATCGCGCCGGGTTTGACGAGCGCTTAAGTGTTGACTTCCGTTTCGTTTGGGGGCAAGTGTTGTAATCCACAGCCCCAGGCGAGGTTCGCTAACGAGCCAATCATTTTAAATACGACGCACTTGTGACAATTGCAGAGCAGTAGCGGGCAATGAGTGGACGATGAAACTAAACTAAACTAAACTTTTTAATTAGAAAACTACTTGCTTGCAATTTTTATTTATTTTTGGCTTTCTAAAATATATTTCGTTGTCAACAAAAAGTTGAGTATGTCCAAATCTGTAAACAACCTTTAGAAATCCTTCGACGAATTCCGTCTTTTAATCCAATTTCCGGCCCAATTTCCGTCACACCAAACATGTGGTGATACATTGTTAAGAGCAGAATGTGATTTCAATGACCACGGTCAACAATGGCATGCTTTAAGCCTACCATCATTATTACAATGGGCTTGGGTTCAAACAATGCTATAGAGGAGGGGAAGGTCATATTTCGCTTATAGACTGCCTCATTATCGATCAACATATGCCTCTCATTTCCCAAAGAATCATTATTGATTTCCATTGATATTCATCATACTCTACTCATCTCCAGCGTGGACTTCTCTCTTCACCGAAAATAGCTCAGTTCTTGATTTTCTCTTTGAGCGCTTTTCAAACGCCTCAATAAAGTTCCACCTAGGTCTGATCGCATTTCTCAAGCCTCATTTACGATTTCACACATTTTCAGCGAGCGGTCAGTTGCGTCGTCATCATCATCACCATCGCGTCATCAATCATCGTGCTCACCGACTGACAAAGCCAAATCAAATTAGAACATTTCAATTAAAATTCTCGACTCTTGTAACGTGTAATTGAAATGTGTGTTCGAGCAGAGCCTCTGGAAGCCGCCTCTCTACGGTGCTTTAAGGCAATGGGAATTCGTCTGAGGCGACGTGTGGGTCGACTGAGATCAAGGTTACAGCATGTGATTATTTTTCAATTAAGAACTTCACCGGGAGTTGGTGGAGAAGATTCAAGAAGTTTGAAAAGACTCGCAGTTTTACGGAATTATTTTTAAAATTTTTTTCATTTATTTGCAATAACTTAGCTAAGAAGAAATCAACTGGGAACAAAGGGAATTAGTTCTAGGATCGGTCACGTGATGAACGGCCTGGACGGACGTGGATAGTGATAGGTCTCCGAGCCTTCGACCGTGGGGCGTGGCGGAGGCGCTGGGAACGAGGGCTGGAACGATGGCGACATCCTCGCTTGGTACGGATCGTGGGTCAGGGGCCGATGGATCGAGGGCTGCACGGTGGCAAGGATGCCCTCGGGAGCATCGTAGAGGAAGCCGTTGCCGGAGGTGACCAGGCGGGAGCCGTCGGCCGCGGCGAGATCCGCCAGAGCCAACAGAAGGGCGAGGACCAACTGAAAGAAATTTGTCGAAATTTGTCACACCAAATGATCGAAATTATTCAAAAGTCCACAGGCTTGTCGCCAGTACCAGGTTGCAGACTCCTTTCATTCCTTTCGCCGTTCGGACGCGATTCCGTGATTTCACCCAAACGAGAGCTCCAAGTTAATGCGAGCCATGGACCGCGATCCAATGCCATTTATACCCAAGCCCAGAGCTGACCGAAAACCCAGTTCGACTGTGCGACAACAAGGCCGTTGCTCAGGTTGATAAATATAAGATTATAAAACTTTTATATTTTTTTACTTTTTTCATTTTTATTTCTTCTATTTTTCTATTTTTAACAAAAGTAATATAACAAGATTCAACAAAAACAAATCACGAAAGAAAGGCAAGTGTGACATTTCTTTGGTTGTCAGTCAGTCCGCTAACCTGTGAGCCGCAGAGCCGCTGAGCTTCTGAGCCTTGCAAGAAGGAAGGACTCGTCTAGAAGCGCAGACGGAAGCGTCTGGAGGGAGTGCGGTAGTGGTAGCCGCCGGTCTGGTAGGCCGGAGCCGAGTACTCCTGGACGGTGCTGGCAGCCGGGGCCGAGTATACGGGAGCGGGAGCGGGAGCAGGAGCTGAGTAGACGGGAGCGGGAGCAGAGGCCGGGGCGTGGTATTCGGGAGCTGGAGCAGGAGCTGAGTAGACGGGAGCGGGAGCAGGGGCCGGGGCCTGGTATTCGGGAGCTGGAGCGTGGTACTCAGGCACCGGAGCTGGAGCCGGGGCGTGGTATTCGGGAGCTGGGGCTGAAGCATGATATTCCTCAGCTGGCGGCAGGTACCCATTGGAAACCGGGGCTGGGGCGGGGGCCTCGAAGTGCTGAACTGGAGCCAGGACTGGAGCTGGAGCAGAGTAGACTGGTGCTGGGGCTGGGGCGGAGTAGACTGGGGCTGGAGCGTGGTATTCCTGGACAGGAGCTGGTGCGGAATACACTGGAGCGGGGGCGGGAGCTTCGTAGTGCTGAATTGGGGCGGGTGCCTCGTAGTGCTGGACTGGAGCTGGAGCCGAGTAGACGGGAGCCGAGTAGACGGGAGCCGGAGCTGGAGCGTGGTATTCGTGGACTGGGGCCGGCGCGTGGTGGACCGGAGCAGGCGGCAGGTAATCGTTGCTGGGAGCCACAGGCGCCGGAGCCGAGTAGTGCTCGACATGGTGGTGATGCTGCTCGTGGTGATGTTCGTGGTGATGTTCGTGGTGATCCCCGTGACCGGGCAGGTCGAAGGCGGACTGGGGTTTGTTGTAGTTGTAGCCATGACCGCCAGTCAGATGCGAGACATCGGCCGTCACCACGGCGATGGTGCAGAAGGCCAACAGAAAGAGTTTCTACAAAGACGAGAAGCAACGACGAAAACGAAGATGAAAACAAAGACGAAAGCCAAGACGAAGACAATGGTAAAGATGGAGCCATATAAAAGCGAGATTAAAACAAACAAATGACAGCGAGTGAGACAAAGCTAAAAAAAGCGGCTCAAACTTACCATTTTTTTGTGCTTTATGTGGTTGATCGGATTTGGGTTTGGCTCCAGGTGCTCTCACTAGCGACGACCGCCGACGATAGATAACAATTGTCGTGTGATGCGTGGTTTTTATATCCGAGTCCATCCGATGTCCAGTAGTTCGTTGGAACCCGGTCGCGGCTGCAAGATTTGCATTTTGGCCAAATTTACATTTCGTCTTCCAGTGGCCCAATGGGCAGAAGATCGGGCCGCTCGTGGCGTGGCTGGGAGGGGCGGGGGAGCTCTTGGAATGGTGCCGTGTCTTAGAGCCGTTGCGACAGATGTTTGCGTGCATACATTATCAACAGAGATTTTCCTTATCTTGTTTTTATTTCATTTTACTGTTGCTCATTTGACGCTTTTGGCTTCATGCAATTCCGCAAACATTGACAACGGAATATAATTTGCAGTTTAAGTGGATATTTGCTGAGCGGAACCAGATCGCATTAGCAGACTTTGTGTTAAAACTGACAAAAACCTGATTGTCTTCCTTTTACGTTAATTATTCGATTGCATCGATTCATCATAATAAACCTCACACTGTCATCATTGCCTTAAAATATTTACGTCGGGGGAAATTTATTTATCAGTAATTTATATTTCTGATTACCATTTTACCATTAGTTTATAATGTAGCTTATAAAATATATTCTTAAAAATGTATTTGTTTATTTATTTCTCATTCATATTTTTTTATATACAAATGGAAGCCAATGGAAGTTTTCCATTAATTTTTGCTTTCTTTAAAATGAAGAAATGGCAAAAATAATTTAAATATTATTTCCATTAAAAGCTTCAAAGGTGAGGATTAATTATTTAGTGTTATTTAATTCCTGATAAGAAAACAAACGCTAGAATCATGAACAATTTTTAACAGCGTTAAATAAAAGCATATTAATTAACTTGTCTAATCGCCTTATCTTATATTAGCATCTCCTTTAACGTGCAAATTAAAAATATACACATCATACAAAAGTAATAAAACAAATAAAAAACAACTCGAACACCTACACAAAATACGAATAGCAATTAGAATCATTTTATTTCAAATAAAAATAAAATAATGACAAATCGAATTAAAAAATAATTATTTTAAATTGTTTCAATTTATTTAAGAGTCAATACCTATTTACACAAACGAATTGTAAATCAGTCTCAATTAAAGCCTCTGGTCAACTCTAATTATTTCTCTAAAAATATTCAAATCCAAAAAACTGGTTATATTTGAGTCATGAACTTATATTTGAATAATCTTTTGCCAATTAAATCGAACAGACTGGGATACATAAATTATGAATGCATATCATGAATTTCGTATCTTTTTGATGTGGTAAATTTTATAATGTTTTTATGATTTTATGTTTTCGTATTATAGATATTTCAAATTTGTTGGAGAAATAAGGAAAATATTTTCGTATTTTCATAAGCATGTTAGTTGATATAAATTGTTCCAAATCGTTTTATGAAGTCAGTAACTTCTTGATTTGGTATTTTCAATAATCTGATCCATCCTTATTTAACAATTCATTTGCTGTAGTACTTGGGGACTACCATAGATAAAGAATAACATACATACACTATCCCTATCTGCACTGAAGTTTTCGCTTAGCCATAAATATAACATATAACTAATTATAATAGTATTCAAATTTCTGATGCATTCATTCATTCATATTGAAACCATCCTCCCCAGTCAGTGTGGCGAAATCAAAGTCTTGCATTTATAACAAGATATTCTCTAAAATTTATTATTCTAATTTGAGTGAAATTCAACAACTTATCAGCTTACAACGGATTCCTAAAATTCACTTGACTTAGAATCGGAAGCGCCTCGCTGGCACATTGTATTGGTAGCCACCGGTTTCGGAGGCCGACTTGTACTCGGATGAGCTGGCGGGCGGCAGGTACTCGTTGGACGGTGCCGGAGCTGGGGCGGAGAAGACCGGCGCTGGGGCGGGGGCCGGGGCGGAGTAGACCGGGGCCGGAGCAGGTGCTGGGGCTGAGTAGACCGGGGCCGGTGCTTCAGGAGCTGGCGCCGAATACTGAGGCTGGGGTGCTGGGGGCAGGTATTCATTTGATGGAGCGGAAACGGGAGCAGGAGCTGGGGCTGAGAAGACTGGAGCTGGAGCCGAGTAGACTGGAGCAGGAGCCGGAGCTGGAGCCGAATAAACTGGGGCTGGAGCAGGAGCCGAGTATTGCGGTTGAGGGGCTGGAGCTGGGGCTGATGCTGGTGGCAGGTATTCGTTGGATGGGGCTGGAGCTGGGGCCGAGAAGACTGGCGCAGGAGCGGGAGCCGGAGCCGAGTAGACTGGAGCAGGAGCCGGAGCTGGAGCAGAGTAGACTGGAGCTGGTGCTGGAGCCGAATAAACTGGAGCTGGAGCTGGAGCAGGAGCTGAGTATTGCGGCTGAGGCGCAGGTGCTGGGGCCGATGCAGGCGGCAGGTACGCGTTGGACGGGGCCGCCACTGGGGCTGGGGCCGAGTACTGGGGTTGCGGAGCCGCCGCCGGCACCGGAGCAGGTGCCGAGTACTGGGGTTGCGGCGCCGGAGCCGAGGGCGGCAGGTACGCGTTGGACGGACCGGCGGCTGGAGCTGGAGCCGGAGCCGAGGGGGCCGAGAACTGAGGAGCGGACACCGGGGCCGAGAACTGGGGGGCGGCGGCCGGTGGCAGGTACTCGTTGGACGGCGCCGCCGGCGAGTCGAAGGCCGGCGAGGGCTGGTTGTAGGCGTAGCCGCTGTCCGAGCCCAGATGGGAGACGTCGGCCGACACGACGGCCACACACAGGGTCAAAACGATGAATTTCTACAGGAAGAAAGTGAAAAACAGTCCATGAAAATTTGTCCAAATCCTCAATCCAATTTTTATCGTCTTGATGATTTTTTATTTATCCATGTGGAGTTTGATCGATCCCTTCTCTTCGGCGAGTGTGACGAAATCGTCGAAACGTACCATGTTGTTGCTGTTGTTGTGTTTGGTTGATTCAACCTCTGTCGCGGCTGTGAAGCGAGTGATAGCAGTAAAATTATTTACCAATCTTTTTATACTCGCATCGACTGGGCTGCACTCGACGGCTGCGGATGCAAAGGTTTACCAAACAAACTTAATTAAATATCGCTTACAAGATTCAAATTTTGTTTGAACAGCCTTTTAGGGTCACCATCATCGGCGAAACCATCACCGCGATCATCGTCATTATCATCAACAGCATCATCATCAACGGCGTCGTCATCTTGTCTTGGCCATAATGAAGCTCATTACCGGCCACATCTTCATCAGCGCCGTCCTCATGACTGCCGGCTGTGCCTTCGACGTCGCGGTCGTCGTCGCCGGTTGCCGGGCCGTTCGCGGCTTTTGCAACGCCAATCACAACAAAGTTACAACAACACCAACTAAAACAACGAAACGCAAACTACAACAACAACAACAAAAATACATTTTTAGAAGCACCCGAAACACCGTGTTTACACCATTGACTCCTGACACCGTCTCACAGGAGGGACCGGACAAGGGGTGAGGGCGTGGAGGAGCTGGTTGTTTGTGATGGGAAAGCATATCGAAATGTTTGATTGAATGAAGTTGTAAACGAGACGTGTTTTTGCTTGTTTCGACGGATTTGTGGTGCGTTTTCTAATGAACCCCGACATAATTCATCGCCGAGTCCCGCAGTGGTTTGGGGTAAGGGATGCGCACCGACCCCCGCCCCACTTCTGCGCGCTTGACAGCTTGAGGCCAGTGCGCCCATCAATCTGCCCGTTGATCCGAAACCGGCCCGTTTCGACTCGTGCTGGGAACGCCCATGGCCGACACCCTGTTGCACAGCGACTTGAACTCGTCATAATTAAATAAAGTAGACTCATCGAACCGAAAGAAAGAGAGAGGAAAAGAAGAGATTTTCGTTAATTTAATAAAAGCTTCCTTTGAGAAATTGGCCAGATAGTATGGAAATTATGATCGAAAATGTTTTGTTCAATATAAGGTCAAAATATTTAACTTTATCATAACTAAATAAAGAAGTTCCTAACGAAAATTGGGTTTATCAAAGAAGAGGTTTTCATTATTTTGACAAGGGTTTCCTTCGGAACTAATGGGGCTAATATGATCACATAGTTTTTGAGATGTATTTTGACCAGGTCAAAAAAATAAAAATGGCAACGGCAGCCACCTCATTTTTCTTATCAATGATCAAGTGTAACATTTTTCGATGCTGCCGTTTTCGACGTGAAGAACTTCGCGTTATTAATGCCACCTGTTGGTTACGGGAACATAATTCATTGCTTTATGCTGATCGCTACGAGATATAATTTATAGTAATCTCGACCTGGAATAATATTACTTGATCAAGTTGCAGTATTTTGTGCCATCTGATAACGATAAAGCGATTAACAATTTTTGGGTAAATGAAAACTTTTTGAACAACGTGAAGACTACTGATGTCAATGTAGTTAGTCACGCTATTAGTCAGCTAATTATGTTCTGCAGAATATCTTTCCCCGGCATGTATTTCACAATTTCCTTCTTTACCATGCCTTCCACCGAAAACGTGCCCTGAGGCCGAACTCAGGAGAAATTTCTCCAAAGGTCGTTCACTAGAGGCCAGACGCTCATCTGGTCAACGCAGCCGGCGCAAGTAGTGGTCAAACCAGTTCATTAGGTTCAAGGTCACTGCGTTGAAACCATCCATCCATCTCTCATCGTGCTTTAGTGTGCTTTTCTCTCTTTTGGGTATGTGTCACCTGCAATGGCCACGAGGGCTCGGGCACGTTGGTAGTCGTCGAAATGAGAATTAATGAATGGCAATCCAAGAGCAATTATAACAATTTTAATAACTTATTTTCGTAGTCGCAGCATCAATAGTAATTTATTATGAATAAATCGTAGGTAACGTCTAATTTAAATGCCACTAAGCGATGTAATCATGTAAATACGGCCCTTCCTATGCAAAGAAGTCATTCGATCGGTGTTGGTTTTGCACCTGAGATGGCGGAGAGACAGGCAAGAGCACAAGAGACTAGAATGACAACGGACGGACAGCCAGACAGACGGACGGACGGACAGACTTGGCGACCACATTAACATAAGTGGTAGCCGAAGATCAATGAAAGGTTCGGCACAGGTTTCTCAATCTCGCCTTCACTATGTAAGATGAATGAGTTTCGCAAAAAAAAAAAAACACAAAAAAACCACTCAGCAACAATATAATTGTTATGGCGTCTTTTGACGTCTTCGTTTTTGTTGCTTTGCTTTAAAATCGCATGGCAAAAACGCTTGCCAAAACCCTTATATTGCGTTAAGAGCCCATACACGACAATAGATTTGTGAATCGTGGATTAAAAACGATTAAGACAGACAGACGATGACTGACAGTCCCCAAGAAAATGATTAGTAAATTGATATAAACCTTTATAGATCTTCACCTTGAAGAACTCTTGTTTTTTGCTTACATAGATTGATTGTGTTTTTGTTTATTTGTTGTAATTTTTCGAGCGGATCAATTATATTGGTGCAAAAAATCAACTCGCGCTAAACCTAATTATCACTAGGGGATTATTAATGCTCGTTGAAACACGTTGACGGACGACGGCCACACTTTGGAGCGCGTTAATGCAGGTCAACAACTATTGTTCGGTCGCGTGTCAATTGAATACACATGAAAAAATATACCTATATTCTATCATTTTAAATCCATTTTTGCCTTATAATTATATACCCAACGTGAATATTGCAATTATATTTATAAATATTTCAAAAATAGTAAATATAGTCATCAACAATTTTCAGAATTTTTGTAAATAAAGCCATATGGTATAATACGTTATTATCTTATTAACAAAATATAATGTTTATATAATGTATGGATATAGTTTGTTCAATGATAATTCCTTCTCTCAGTGTACGACAACTGATGATTCAAGTGATCATCGGCATTCGAGCATATTGAATATTCATCTTCGAAACATGTCTTAAACGCAATTTATTGGCGCTGGGATGCGCCATTTTATTAATTCGAACGGCAATTAGTTGTCTTTTTCTAATGGCTGATGTTGTGTGTTTTTGTGGATCGCTTTGATTAATTGCGGCATTGCATTGATTCCGAGTGATCTTCGAGGGCCTCTGCGCGGCACGATCTCTGTCTACGCGTGTGCAAATACCTGTCCAGAGACCGCCTCTTGACCTCAACGCGTTGTCACTAGTTTGGCCAAGACGCACCGACTGCTTGAAGTCGCTGAAGTCGGTCGTTATTTAATTATTGCTATTGCATAATTTCAACAATTTGGTTCAATTATTGTTGCCATTGTTTGTTCAAAGTCGGCTCGTAAAAACTCCATGCCCTTGCATACCTTTCGGCACGAGCTTTTGACTCAGGTAGGCAGGGGTTCTAAAAAGCTCTCGCCACACAACCGTTTTTATAGCATGCTTCTAGGGATTCAGGTTCGACCCAGAAGTTAGTCAACCGCTGAATGACTTCAAAGCCCCCTTCAAAGGCTAATGATATAAACAGTTTTTGCGAGCTTCGGAGCTACCGTATGTGATTTACTAGAATCAGCCAAACTTCTACATGAAGGTCTTCTTTATTTATAGTCGGGAAAAATACTCATATACTCAAATACTTGTAGACTATTAAGATTTTATTATTCATAAGCCGATATCATTACACTCATCAGTCGAGTCTTCCGTTTCCATTGTCTCATCTCTGGATAAATATAACTTATGGTACATAAATATTCATGACAATATTGTGGAACCTTTCCCAGATTCAACATTCTGGTGTTCAACTCATTTATTGCACTATATAGACAATTATCTTACTAAAAACCTATTCATATTCTTTCCTAAATTCCGATCCACCGCTATTTATCAACTATTTATTGTATACGTTGTTCTTATATTAACATCCTATTTACTCTCTGATACAGCTCATTAAAGTTATGAATATATTAGGAACGAATTATAGTTTTATATGTCGAACATAAAAAACATCGCCTGATTAATTAGTCAAAATCGTAAATTTTACTTTTCTGGAAGTGAATAGAAAATACAATGGTATTTAAATTTTTGTGTTTATTTTGTTCAGTGTAATTTTATATGTCTTTGCATAGAAAAGACACCATTCACAATTGGTTTTAGCCGGATATTCTTAATACTACTTAATGACTTTTGCTATAGCGAAATTGTATAGCTTAGAAGCTGAATGGGGGCTGGGGGTCGTTGGGATAGAAGTAGCCCTTGGTTGGCTCGGGGGCGGGTGGCAGATACTCGTTGTTGGGCTTTGGCTGCGGCTGTACCTTAGGCTGTGGCGCAGGCTGAGGCTTGAACTGAGGCTGTGGCGCAGGCTGAGGCTTGAACTGTGGCTGCGGCGCGGGCTGTGGCTTGAACTGTGGCTGTGGGGCGGGCTGTGGCTTGAACTGTGGCTGCGGCGCAGGCTGAGGCTTCACCTGGGGCTTGGGCTGGGGCAGGGGTTGTGGCTTGGGCTGTGGCTTGGGCTGGGGCTTGGGCTGTGGCTTGGGGACTTCAACATGGGTGTGGAGCTCCTGCTTCACTTCAATCTTGGCTGGCAGATATTCTCTGGAGGGCTCCACGGGTTTTGGCTGTGGCTTGGGCTGCGGCGCGGGCTGTGGCTTGTACTGTGGCTGAGGAGCGGGCTGTGGCTTGTACTGTGGCTGGGGTGCGGGCTGGGGCTTGAACTGTGGCTGAGGCTTAGGCTGTGGCTTGGGTTGTGGTGCCGGCTGTGGCTTCGGTTGTTGCTGGATCTTAGCGAAAGTTTGGGTCACAACTTTGGCTGGGATGTCAACCTTGGCTGGCAGGTATTCCCTGGATGGCTCAACTGGTTTTGGCTGGGGCTTGGGCTGTGGCTTTGGCTGAGGCGCGGGCGCCGGCTGTGGCTTGTACTGTGGCTGTGGCGCCGGCTGTGGCTTAGGCTGAGGCTTGGGTTGTGGCTGGATCTTGGCAACGGTTTGAGTCACAACGTTCAATTGGTTCGAGATTTTGGCTGGAATGTCAACCTTGGCCGGAAGATATTCACGGGAGGGCTCCACTGGTTTGGGCTGGGGCTTGGGCTGAGGCTTGGGCTGGGGTTTGGGCTGTGGCTTGGGCTGAGGCAGCTGGGCCACGACCTTGGGGGCGGGGGTGGCAACGAAGGGCACCTTGGGCTCCTCGTAGTGGTAGCCGTTTTCGTCCAATGCGCCGGCTTCATGGTGAACCGAGACGGATTCGTGGTGGGAAACGGTCTGATGGACCTGAACTGGAGCGTTGTAAACGGGAGCCGGGGCGTGGTAGACCGGAGCTGGGGCCGGGGCGTGGTAAACTGGAGCGGGGGCTGGAGCTGGAGCCTTGTAAACTGGAGCCGGAGCTGGGGCCGGTGCCTTGTAAACGGGAGCTGGAGCTGGAGCTGGAGCCGGAGCCGGAGCCTTGTAAACTGGAGCCGGAGCTGGGGCCGGTGCCTTGTAAACGGGAGCTGGAGCCGGGGCCTTGTAGGCCGGAGCCGGGGCCTTGTAGACTGGAGCAGGAGCTGGGATGTGCTGAACGACCGGAATGTCTACCACGGGAGCGGGGCCGGCCTCGAACTTCTGGGCGGGCAGCTCATAGTGGTAGCCGTCCTCCTGGAGGTTGTTGCTGCTGGAGAACAGGTGAGAGACGTCGGCGCTGACGACTGCCAACAGAGCGAAGGCGATGAGAAGTTTCTAGAGAAACGAGAGACGAACGACAGTGGCGTTAATGACGTTAGATGCATAGTCCTCAGATCGATCGATCGATCGATCCATCGATGATGTAGATCAAGCCAAGATCGAGCTGTAGGTACTCCAATGTGCGTGTGCTTGCGTTGCCATTTGATGCTTACCATCTTCTGAAATTTCGTTCTAATCCACACGTCGGACGTCGTAGACAGACTGTGTTGACTTTGGGGATGTCGAAATTATTTATATGGCGGTTTGAACGAACGAGAGCCAAAGGATCGAGAGAACCAGCGGCAAAGAACCAATCCAACCGGCTTAGCAGAACAACTCCCATAATATAATATAATATAATATTCTTGAACCATATATTTTAGCACACTCGAAAAACGATCGAATATAGTCGCAGCAACAACAACGGTCTCAGCAACAACATATACAACAAATCTAAAATTAATAAAAACACCTACCACTAAGACTAGTGGAAGATGATCACCAGAAACTATCACAGACACAAGAAAGCCAGCCACACCGAGGCGAAACGAGACGGAGCGCCGACGACAGCAACGTCGGTGACGACGACATCGACGACGACGCCGACGACAACTACACATCTACTGCTACAACTAATACTACGAAGAGGAGGAAGAACAAGTAGAAGACGACGACGACGACGGCTCCGATGTGGAAGAACAACGTGAGACACCGGCACAAGAGGCACAAGAGCCAGACCGAAACTAAGTTCAACGAGAGCGCTTTAATCGCCCAAACGTGTATGTGTATGTCCATGTGTGCGTGTGTGTGTGTGTGTGTGTGCGTGTGTGTGTGATGTGTTCGTGTCTTTCCTGTGGTGTGGCGTTTTTTGGCAACGAAATTCGACCGCATCTGCCGATGTCTTCCCGATATCGGCGCGATGCCATTGAGATGTAAATCTCGCTGTAAATACCTGAGGATGAGGATGTTCAGGTTAGCCTTCTCGCTATTAACGGTTGTTCAACTGCCCAAAAATAGGGGCTCATTAGAATAACAACAACAACAGCATTGACAGTAAGTTCATGGTCGGGTCTCGAACCTTTTTCAGTTCCTCTTTCCTACAAAAACAACGTCATGGGGCGGAGATTTTAGCATCAATATTATTCTTGTCAAATATTTACTTTAGTCGTATATAAGGCAAAATAAACATGATTGTTCATATATAGTAGTCGTGGATTGTCTTGGGTTCGGTCCCTGGTTTTACAAAAATATTGCTTTCTCATCCCTCCAACGATTTATTATTTTTACCGCCGTTTTATGATTTCTTGATTTTCGATCGTGGAAGATGTTCTGGTCTATGAGGGGAAATCGTCTTGATTTTAGCAGTTGCTGGTTAGTTAAGAGCCCGTATTTGGATGTGATTTGGAACTCGATTGGTGCGATTCGAAACTCGATTGGTGTGATAGAATTTTTCCACATCGATCTCGCTCTTTTACCCGTTGGATCTGTTTTTACTCTGGGAATTCCTATCGGTTTTTTTGCAACCAGTTCTGCCAGCGATATATATTAATGAATGCATTTAATCGCAATGGCATCCAAACGATATACCAGTTCAAAATTAGAAATTGAAATTCGAAGTTGAAAGAAATTCGAAACGATCTGAGTCTGAGAATATTTCTCTTTTCGGCAACTCGTCTCGAGTCTCGTGAGCCAACTCTTCTCATGCCTCCTGCCACACGAGAGCCGACAACGAAAACGGAACCCATTCGTCAACGTCGAGTGGCCGCCCGAGATGTGAATGAGTGGCGATTAAATTGAGAGATCTTTCCCGGCCAGCCCGAATCGGTCGGCGCAACCAGTTCTCGGGCGTTTTCAACGCATTGCGGTAGGGACAAGGTCGGCTCATCCACGTCCCAGCCGACTAAGGCTAAAAGCCAACAGCGACAGCGACGTACGGCGAGACCGAGGCGAGCTGAATAAAAATATATTGTATAATAAAAGGAAAATAAAAATTTGAAATAAACCCAGAAATCCAGTAAACACAACGAACCACAACGAGACGAAAATGAAACAGAAAACTGGCTTGGAAGCCATAAAAACGGTAACACGACTGAGACCCCGCCACCACCGTCCGCACTGCGGCCCAAACGGCGTACGGCTGTTTGTGGCTGTGCCGAGACTCGTCGGCTCCGTCGTCGGATCTCTGGCAGGATCAGCGCGTAGACGGCGAGGTCGCAGCGGCTCAGTCATTGTGGTTGCCTTTAAGCCTCTTCCGCACTCCTTCGGGGCTAATTACATGGTTGGCAGTGCGCACACGTCAAGATCGAGAGATCGCCCGATCGTTGGGTGCGGAACTCGTTCCGAGGATGAGAAATGACTGCATTCCTATCGATACCATCGATGGCGAATTCATTCATTTATTCATTTCGGGTAAATGGCCAACATGAGCTATGGGAATTTCTGGCCGTTTCGGGGATTCCCGTGCATTAATTAAGCCATTTGATGAACGTTACCAAACATCTGGAAAAAGAAGAAAACAACAGAAACCGCGAAGCTGTGGTTCGGACCACGATCTAGAAGTTTCCTATGAATATATGTAAATGTCCAGTCTTTCACGCCTAATTTACGATCGATATAACACGATACGAACGACATCCTTTTTACGATGCTATGCTAAAATTAGTAGACATGTGCAACCATAGAGTATTTTGCATGTCAATTCGCCGGGTGGAATTCTTGGAAATTGGGAATAACAAAGCAAATTAATGAAAAATCTGCTAAATCGTCTCGTGGACATAAAAATTAAATTGTTTTATTATTTCATTTGGTAGTCGAATCAGTTGCTCCAACGATTATGTTGTTTGGCTGGTGTCGATGTTACGATTGGGTAAAAACAAATTTCACATCATCGTCGCAACTCCTACTGATGACGCTCATGTGATTGATGGACGTGATAGAGGATGGATAAATTCGACTGAAAGCATGAATAATAGATGAAGAAATGATATTCTGGAAGTAATGCTCTGAATAAACATTAATTTTTTTCGAAATTTTCGGTTCAGAATTTCAGTACTGTTATTTGTAAATATTTATTATATCAAACGATATACAAATAAATAATGATCGAGAGGTGTGGTCGAATATTAGGAACAGGTTTCATGAATTGAACCGTAATACAAAATATTAATATGGAAAACCGAGTGCATCTGAGCGAATGGACCCGGAAAAGCCAAAAATACTTTCAACAACAAAATTACTACAGAATTGTACGAAATTGGCAAATGTGGTAACACAGGAAAACACTTGGGCCGATGTTAGAGACAACTTTTAATCACTCCTACGGATATGCCTAAATGTTATGCTAAAAACAAATGCTAATATCACTAAATGATATATTTTCGTGCATAATGTTATGGTTTTCATGCAAACGTAAACATTCATAGAACACAAATAGCAAAGAATTTCTATTAAGTCGGGCAGCCGAAGACACGCGTGTTGTTTTGCCAAAAAATAAACTAGTTTTTAATGAATTAGGCAATAAATAAAACATTATGATGTTATAAAATAGAGCGGACTTCATTTGTTTTATTCTGAATCGCAGTTAAATTTCGCTTTAAATCGTGGTCATCGTTGAGTTTTATAAAAGTTGTTTTTATTTCCTTGCTTATTTTTCTTCTGGCTTCTGTGAAATTAATGACAGCAAGATTGTCGTAATTTGTCAGACGACCGTTGTGTATAAATAGTTTTGGCGTATTTTTAAAAACACTTTCAATTTCACTCCTCAGAACCCCGAGGGGCTGCCTCGGTGCAATGAACGACCGCCTCTGACGGTCGGTCGGAGCCAGAGCCGTATGTATGTGGTGTTAGTTGATAATTGTTTCCGTTTTGTTTTTTAATATTCCATAAAAATGACTTGTTTATGAATCATAGTTTTTTTTTTTTTGATACTGCACAACAACAGGGTGTCCCAGAAATATCAAATATATGCCGGGTTCCAACCATCGACGTTTTTCTGACGCGGTTTCAACCTGTTGCCAACCGAACAACCTTCAGAGAGCGCACAGTGGGACCCGCAAGCAAGGCAGATGCATAAAAATCAGAGGTAGAAAAGAGGTGGATGGAAGAAAAAACACACAATTATATGTATTCTACCCAATTTCTCCGATCGAAGCAAGGAATCGTATGCATTTTTATTCCACTTTTGGGAATCCCGGCTTTTAGCCAATAAACTGTGCATTTCTTCTGCATCACCCAGTACAACGAGCAGCTCTATTAGCCGTAATTTGTGTTAAAAGCCGGATTGGGTTTCATCCCCGTTGCGGAAGATCCGACGATCGCAACCAATCACAGATCGCACTGGACTCCGATTGCTTCACACCAGCGATCGACTGTTTTGAATTGTGGTTGTGAACCGTTAAACGGGTTTTCGGGTGTTTTGGGTTTTTCACCATTCCACCGATGTATTGTATGTAAGTTCACGGAGCAGGTGGACGTCGGAAGAAATCGCATATATATATGGGCGAGAGCCGCGCGGGCTGGGATCATTCGATGACACCAGCTCGGTGGACACGAGTCAAGACACGAGCACCGGGGACTCGCCACAGTCTAAATTTGGAGGTCTGACGTATGGAATGAAATAAAAAAACAACATAGACTAATGCCAGAGTGGTTTTCGGAGATCTGATAGTAACAAAATATACTGTATACAAATTAACCACTGTTAGAGGTTATGCTAGAGTCTCTGTTCGCATATGTTAAAAATGGGATGAATGACAGGAGGAGGAACGTGTCAGAACTTGTTTAGTATTTTTTCTGTGGTTTTAACTCGTTTTCAGTTATATAATATTTCGCTAAATTTGTTTCCATTAATTTCATCTTCTTCTTTCCATTAATCTTGATATTAAAATATTGTTTTCAAAAGATGTCAAGCACTTTGCATAATTATTTAATGTTTTATTTTTTACTTTGCACAGTTAGAGAGAAAGATTTGCAAAACAGATGGAAAAAGTCATGAAGTGTAGAGGTTTTTGAAATAAAGGAAAATTAAGAAATGTTTCCAAATAGTTGAGAAAGAGTACAGCATTATTTTTTTTTAACAAAACTCGATCAGCAATTAAGAATCAATACCCTTTGCATACTGTTAGGCTGCCGTGAAATGTTAAAAATTCAGCAAAATTTATTAAATTTATATCACAAACTCTCGCCGAATTCCAAGTTCATTCAAATTCATTTATTAGATCATTTACAAAGTTATCAAATTTTTATATCTCGTTTTGAAGCGCTTTGAATAAATAATGTGCATTAAAATTGAAAGCCTAAAAATATCCTACTACGTTAATCGGCAAATTTAGTCTGATTTTAGCGATGATCTTAATCTTAATCTGTATTTGTATAATCGTGTGAGAGCAATAAATTATGGGTTGATCGTCCTCGGGGCTCGTAGGCGTGGATCTCCATCGTGGCCACGAGTGTTCGCGAAATCGTGAATATTCAACGGCCATCCCTCACCACCTCCTGTGGACGTGGACGGAATAAATTTGAATCGATGTTTTGATTGTCCTTACCGCCTTTCGGCCACAGTGGATGTTGTGAATACATGCATTATTATGAACCCGCCAAATACCCACTAGGAATCGTCGACATTTGGCAAACCTATCTCTCTGAAGAAGGGTCCGAGACTCAATTAATTTAAGCAAATACGAGCAATGGGTGAATAACATTTTAATGCTCAGTCAATAAACGGTTCCAAAATGCTGTGTGCATAAATTATGGTTTGAGAGGCTCAAGACTTCTCCTCGAAGGTTGACCCTACGTTGGCTCGGGTTGGTTCAACTCGAACGGGTCTTGTATTTCCTGACTCTACATCGATACGGCCAGCATTCTCGCCAGCAGAGAAACCGCATCATCGGCTTCAGATGCCCGGCGGCCAACCTCGCTGGGTCTCGCGATAGGCTCGACCAATAGGGCTGAATACAATCAAAGCCTCGCTTGCTTCGCATGCCTCGCTCCGCTTGAAGCAAAATTTTTGAGTTACAATGAAAGCTTCGCTTCAAAAGTCAAAACATATGTTATGTGTCAAATTGTCTTGTCGAAGTGAATTTTGTTTGTAAACAAGAAAAATAAATTAAATAAATTAAACTGAGAAATGGATTTAGAAAATTTATTATGGTTGATGGTGGTTCTGATATTGCTCCATGAAGCAAAAGAACGATTGACGATTTTAAATGGAGGCCCATGACTTCTCTCTTTTTAATTTATTTTTATATCCATAATCACGTTTATAAAAAATGCATGGATATTTTGTTATTTCGTTCAAAAGTATTTCTTCGAACGACATTATTTTAAAGAAACAATTATTTTAAAGGACAATTATAAAGAAAACTCAACAAATTCAAATCATTCAAAAATTTGATTTCAAAAAATTTGAGACAAAACAGACAAAACAGCTGTTTCCATCTGTCAAAGCCTCAGAAAGTTGAAATTTCGCGAACTCGAAGCATGAAGCGAAGCGAGCAAGCGAGGCAATCTTTCATTGTATTCGCCGCCATAAGACTACGTGTATTCAACTTAAACGTCAAGGCGAAGCAAGCGAGAAAGCTTTGATTGTAGTTCGCCCTAATGGCCGGAGTTCGCTGGCGAGCTATCGAGCTGTCGAACTTCCTCGAGTTGGGCATGAAATGATCGGCTAATTAAAATATTAATCACCGTCACCCAGAACACAAACGGTATGGTAATTAGTTCCGTATGCTGGAACAAACCAGAGGCCTACATTTAATGCGAGAACCGCCGGCTGGGGGCTGGGGCTGGGGTAGGCTCCGAGTGACCTTCGGATGACAATGAAAAATGGTGCGATGACGACGACGATGCAGGTCCAAAGACAACCTCGCAGTGACCCATCTTGGCCCGAGAAACGACAACCTCTTGTCCATTATGACTCGGTCAATATTAATGGTCGTGATGGTAACGATCGCCAATGATTGGGGGAGTAGGGACCAGAAAAAAACATAGAAAATGAAAAATACACGAAAAAAGTCGAGACCTGAAATTAACACAATTCAAACAATTACTCCAGTTGCATTAATTGTTGTTGCTTGAGTCGGGTTGAGATTTCAAAAACTACACCAACAACCGAGTTAATGATCTCGTATTGCGATAGATCGATCTTCGATTTCAATATTTCATTTGCTCCTTTGACTTTTGCTCTCAATGCTGAAGGGTGCGAAATGTACGAAAATAGAAAAAACAACAAATAAACAATAGTCAAGAAATTAACGCAAACAATAGAGAGACAGATAACAACAATTATAGTGGAAAAAATTGATGTTTTTTTGGGGAGAAAAAAATTACCGAAACAAATGAGAAGACAACAAGCCAACAGACGAAATTAAAATGTTTCGCTCAGTAGGGCAATACTGGAAACGAGAGCCACTTCCGCACTCTCGAGCCGAGCTCGCGTCTGTGCATGGAGAGAATACCGAATAGACAAATACCTACTAACCCATCAACCAGTGGCTCCGGACAGACGGCCGGATGGACGGACGGATGGCTAGTAGATGGCCGTAGCCACAGCAACAGCAGCAGCAGCCGCGCTAAGAAAAAAGCTCTTTGTAGATCTCGCCGCGGTGATCTCTGCATTTGTATATAAGTAATAAAATTTTGGCTGGTGGCATCATTCAATACCTTGTCTCGTCTGGAGTAAGCCACCGAAACCAAACCTAAAAAAATGGTATGCAGATTCGAAACTCGCCAACAGTTGAGCTCAACTGAGGCGACTGAAGAAATTTCAATATATTCTAAAAACAATCTCAATACTCAACTATCGATTCTCGATCTTGCAGAAACTCTTCGTCGTTGCATTGGCTCTGGTCGCCTGCGTGAGCGCCGACGTCTCCGAGCTCGGCTACAACTACCACCAGCCCGCCGCCGCCGCCCCGGCGCCCGTCTACTCGGCCCCGGCCCCGGCCCCTGCTGCCGTGTACTCGGCCCCGGCCCCTGCTCCCGTGTACTCGGCTCCTGCACCTGCTGCCGCCGCCCCGGCGCCCGTCTACTCGGCCCCAGCTCCTGTTGACCAGGGCTACGAATACAACGCGCCCGCTGCCGCCGCTCCCGCTCCCGTCTACTCGGCCCCAGCTCCCGCTCCAGTCTACTCGGCCCCTGCTCCCGCTCCAGTCTACTCTGCTCCAGCCCCAGCCGCCGCTGCTCCAGCTCCAGTCTACTCTGCCCCCGCTCCGGTGGACCAAGGATACGCCTACAACGCCCCCGCTGCCGCTGCCCCCGCTCCAGTCTACTCGGCCCCCGCTCCAGTCTACTCGGCCCCCGCCCCCGCTCCAGTCTACTCCGCCCCTGCCCCCGCCTTCTCCGCCGCCGCCTCAGTGCAGTCGCACACCCAGGAGCTGGCCGAGGACGGCTACCGTTACAAGACTGTCCGTAGACTGAAGTACAGACACCGTGCCTAAGAAGTATTACTATCGATTATGGATTGTTGAATGTTTTGTTTGAAGTGATGCATTGACGAAGAATTAAATGAATTTTTTTACTAAAACATATCTTTAATTTGAATTTACACTCCTTAATTTATTCCATTCGAAACAATGGTCGTAAATGGTTTCACTTCAGGATCTGCATGATGAAGGGCTGGTATCGATGCAATTAAAATAGTTCAGATAGAGTAACCTTAACCAACCAAACCTTAACCAAAGTGAAGAGGTTTGGAGACTCACGGTTTTTCGATTATTTGAAAAATCGAATTTACCCGAAAAAACCCCAAAAATAGCAATACATAAATGTCGGAAAAGGTAATTCAATAAATATTGAAATATGAATTCATACTAATTTGATAGAATTAAATTATTCCAAAAGAATTTAATTCAATTACGATGATTTTTATTGAAAAAATTTTTGAAAAAATTATCGAAATAAATATCTTTAAAATACCGACACATGAAATGGTCGGCCACATTAATTGATAAATATTGGTAAAAAATATTTTATCGAAGAACTGAAAAGACGAAATTGAGTAATTTTGATAATTAAAAAATATTGATAACAATTTGACAATGGTTATTTAAAAAATCGATGGAATGTTATAAAAATAGTACGAAAACAACCGTTTAGAATTTCAGCCCACATATATCATCGAATATATTTAGATCGGAAAATAAGTCGATTAAAAATTGTAAAAAAAAAATAACAAAAATAATGTTAAAAATAATTCTTAAAAAATAAGAAGCACAATTAATTCGGCCTAGCTTAAATTATCCCGGTATTCACTTACAGCCGCCGATCTATGATTCATATATGCGTTTAACCTACGGTTCTGTAGTGTAATATAAAATAATTTTTTAAGGTGACCCATAAAAATTACCATAATTTCATCAATTCATTCCGATCCATTAAAACCAATAATATCTCAAATTAGTTCGAAAATTCGAGCCAATGATATATTTTATACTTATGTCGTATCAAATGAGCATTCAAAATACTAACGACAATACCCCACAGTAGTCGCCAGATGTGATAATTGATACTTAGTTCCTAGACAATGGAAACTGCCGACTTTATGGGTTTTCTCAGATCACTCTTGAATAGGAGTTCAAATCAAAAATTTAAATCAGTACAATAAATAAGCCAAATGCATTTTCGTTCGACTCCGAAACTTTGGACGTCACACTTAACTGGATCGCGGCCCACGACGTGAATGAAACAAGTTCGTCTTAAGTGTGTCAAAAGCTATTCGCATACGAAAATTCATATTCAGACGAACCTTTGCGAAGATGGAGCCAGGCGACGACAACAGGAAATCGGTTGCAGCAATTATGGCCGTCGGTCGGACGTAGTATCGAGATGCGGGCCCTAATAACAGGTTGGATATCGGCGCTCATTTATGAGCTTCTTGCTGCATACATTTGGCAATTAAGCAGATTTTCGCCATTTTCTTCACATATGTTTTGCCTTCAATATTCGTCATTCATATTCAATGATATTAACTCAAGACATCAATCTTATCAATGGTCATTGTAGCGAATATAAATACAAATATATATTTATTACAATTTCATGGTCTTCCCAAGTCTGCATTCTTTCAATGGCAAATAATTGACTCCAAGATTAATTAGGCAATCAGTTCTAAAGGGATCTTTTGTAAATGAACTCGATTAAATTGAATAAAAAACACTCGAACATCTAGACTAGACTCTGGACTCTGGGTAATATGGAATGTTGTTTCACAACATAGAACAAAGTAAGTCGACCTTTAACCATTCCATTTATTCCTTTCATACAAATAAACCAAAGTCCGGTTTATTAAATCGGTCGTAAAGTCTATTTTACAAACAATATGGAGGATGTTCATTACCTAGTAAATTTACCTTGAAGAGCAAGAAAAAAATGAAAAACAAAAACCTACGTCAAGAATTTATTGGCGGTAAAAAACATGCTACAAAAAGCCATGGTTCTCGGTAGGCGATTCGCAGAGATTCTCGAGAAAAAGAATGGTTTTAGGATTTTGCAAATTTTATACGATATTCCGGTTCACTAAATGCCTACCATATACCAAAGCTGCCAACAACAAAACAATGGGAACTGGTCTTATATAATTAACTAGTATGGGCTGACCAAGAAGCATTGACCAGAAAACTAAAAAATAAAAGACTACGACGATGACACGAAGAGGCAGAATTAAAAACATAATTAATGCAGATTTCAGACTTTTCAATTTTTTGTCTTTTAATTTCACACATAAATATACATATACACGTGTATTTATATGTATTTACTTTTATGTTGTATTTAGTATGATGATAGAATTCGTCAGCGGTTTGATCAGCCGCCGAAAAGAGATGGCCAGTTGCTGGGCGTGCAGGAGAGAGGGAAACGAAAGACAAGAAGTCCCATCAGAAATGATAGAAAGACAAATGATTACCATATGCTGTGAATTTGGCCGGTCTCAGATGTTTCATCGATCGAGTAAGAGAGAGATAGAGCAGCTTAGAAGATATTGGCGAATACGAGAAGTCGGCTGTCGGTAGGGCCATCATATAAAAGGTGTCGCCATCGAGTAATCGCCTCATTCTTGTCGTATCGTAGGATTCAATAGGAACGAAGAGAAAATGGTAAAAAATAGAGAACTCCACATGCGTGGAATGTCTGTCGTATGCAGATCAATAAGAGATTTTGTTTGTAAATTTCAGAAATACGCTCTAGCTCTTTTGGCCCTGTGCGCCGTCGCCTCCGCCGGTGGCCCTTCGAACACCTACCTGCCACCTCAGGTGGAGACGCCCAGCTACCACGAGGCCCCGGTGGAAGCCCCAACCAACCAGTACCTGCCGCCAGCTCCGGTCGTGCACCACGCCCCAGCCCCAGCCCCAGTGGTTCACCACGTTGAGGCTCCAGTCGTCCACCACGCCCCAGCTCCAGTCGTTCACCACGCCCCGGCTCCAGTTGTTCACCACGCTCCAGCTCCAGTTGTTCACCACGTCGAAGCTCCGGTTGTTCACCACGCCCCGGCTCCAGTTGTTCACCACGCTCCAGCTCCAGTTGTTCACCACGTCGAAGCTCCGGTTGTTCACCACGCCCCGGCTCCAGTTTACCATGCTCCTGCCCCAGTCCAGGCTCCTATCAAGGAATACCTGCCCCCAGCTCCTGTCCACCACGCCCCCGCCCCAGTAGTTCACCATGCTCCGGCTCCTGTGGTCCACCGCGCTCCTGCCCCAGTCGTTCACCACGCCCCGGCCCCAGTCGTTCACCACGCCCCGGCCCCAGTCGTTCACCACGCTCCAGTTGTTCATCACGCTCCTGCCCCTGTTGTTCACCACGTTGAGGCTCCAGTGCAGGCTCCCACTAATGAATACCTGCCCCCAGCTCCAGTTCACCACGCCCCGGCCCCAGTCGTTTACCACGCCCCGGCCCCAGTTGTTCACCAGGCCCCGGCTCCAGTCGTTCACCACGCCCCGGCCCCAGTCGTTCACCACGTCCCGGCTCCAGTCGTTCACCACGCCCCGGCCCCAGTCGTTCACCAGGCCCCGGCTCCAGTCGTTCACCAGGCCCCGGCTCCAGTTGTTCACCACGCCCCTGCCCCCGTCTACCACGCCCCGGCGCCAACTCAGGAATACCTGCCCCCAGCTCCGGTTCACCACGCTCCCGCCCCCGTCGTTCACCACGAGCCTGCGCCAGTCTACCACCAGACCCACCAGGCTGTTCCTGAGCCCAGCTTCGCTGTTGCCACCAGCTCCGCCACCGGCAACCTCCAGGCCGATGGTTACCACTACAAGACTGTCCGTCGCTACAGACTCCGTCGTCGCCATTAAGTGAGACATTTTCTAATGTTAAGATGAATCAATACCAAACTAGATTTTCTTAGTTTGTCTAATTGCTGTCGTTATCGGTATTTACTACTGGTAAATAATATAAGAAAATTAAAAAAATCGTATGATGTAAAAATGTCTATATTTGGTGATAAAATTTCGATCTGCATGCTAGTTACTAGTTTGTGGTGGGCAGGTGGATATTGGTAGAAAATTTCCTGAAATGATTAGTCGTCGATGATAAGTCTGTGGCTTGATTTGGCAAGATTTCGCACTGGAGAGAAAACTACCAATACCGTGTGGTAGAGTGGTAAATTGGTAAAAATCGCTCTGCCTTAGAAATCGTCCATCGTCGCCAGCTTCTTGACTTGTTCTATGTTTGTTTGTTTAGGTGGGGAAACCTCTGGAAATCGAAAGTGTTCTCAGACTCTGGAATTTTGATTTTTTTTTGTTTGTTTTGATGATAGGAAGAATTTCGCAAATCATTATTTTTGAAAAATCGCCGTGGTCCGGTGAGACTCGACGACTCTTCGAACACACTGGTCGCATAAAGATTGTCGGTGGAGTCGGGGCTGGTCGCCGGATGACTTGTTCCAACGAGCCCGGATTATTTCTACTATGGCAACGACAGGTTCAATAATGCGATTGGCTGACTGGGGTTGCTTTGGTTTGGTTTGCTTTTCGGTGACATTATTTTTATTTCTTTCTTCTTTCTGCGACTTAAATTAAACAAGATCTCAATGAGATGGAATTTTTATGAAAATCACTCAGAGATGAAGAGAGAGAGAGAGAGAGAGAGAGAGAGAGAGAGTCATCATAATTGTGACTGCAATGGAGTGAGTATAAATGGAATAAATAGATGATTCTGGGAATCATTCGGATCGTGTTCTTGTTTTGGGTAACAATACGAGCGGAAACATGGTAAGTGAAATAAATAATAAATATGCTTAAGACTACTTTTAGAGTGAATTTGCCTCAATTTTTCAGAAGTTTATTCTCATCGTCGGCTTGGCTTTGGCGGCTCTGGTTCGGGCCGACGTCTCGCATCTGGGCTACAACTACGATCCTCCGGTAGCGGAGCCGGTGAACACCTACATTCCGCCTGCCCCGAAGCACGAGGCGTTCCATGTGCCCGAGAACACGTACATTCCACCAGCACCGAAGCATGAGACGTTCCACTTGCCGGAGATCAAATTCAATGCCCCCGTGTCGAAGCCCATCTCGTTCCACGTACCGGAGAACACTTACATTCCCCCGGCACCCAAGCACGAGTCGTTCCACATCCCAGACATCAAAGTCAATCTGCCACTTCCCAAGCCCAGTTCGTTCCACGTACCGGAGAAAACTTACATTCCACCCGCGCCCAGGCACGAGTTCAAATACAGTCCACCGGTGCACAAGCCACAAAAAGCCTACATCGCGCCGGCGCTGAGGTCGCAGCCAAAGCCGGTGAACACCTACGTTCCCCCGGCCCCCAAGCACGAGACGTTCCACCTGCCGGAGATCAAATTCAATGCCCCGGTTTCGAAGCCCGTCTCGTTCAACATTCCAGAGAATACTTACATTCCGCCAGCGCCCAAGCACGAAACGTTCCACCTGCCGGAGATCAAATTCAATGCCCTGGTTTCGAAGCCCGTCTCGTTCAACATACCGGAGAAGACTTACATTCCTCCGGCACCCAAGCACGAGACGTTCCACCTGCCGGAGATAAAATTTAATGCCCCCGTGTCGAAGCCCGTCTCGTTCAACATACCGGAGAAGACTTACATTCCCCCGGCGCCCAAGCACGAGTCCTTCCACGTGCCCGAGAACACCTACATCCCACCGGTCCACCAGCCCGAGAACACCTACATCCCGCCGGCCCCCAAGCAGCAGTACGAGCAGGTCGAGGTTCTCACCCCCCAGGGCTACAACACCGTGCGCCGTCTGAGGACGAAAGTTTGATTCGAATTCGAGTACAATTGTAAATAATATATCACAATAACTTAATACTATATCACACTAATAATAATAACGATGATAGTAATATTAAACGAGAATAAAACGATGTTTCCACTCCGCTAGTCTGATGCAATTGATCGTCTATAAAAAGCCAAACTCCGGTTATACGGCAGACAGCGTTTGGTCAATTGTGATTATAAATTCATTGGGATGAATTCATCCGTCTGACTGGTATTGCGACCAAACCGGATCATTGGAGGTTCATAGCATTTGAGGCTTCCAGCCAGGGGTAGTGGAATGTGGTAGAAAATGGAATCGGTAGAGCTCCAGAAGGTAGTTCCAGAGGGTTTTCGACAGGTCACGTAGGGTAGATGACCTTATCTCCAGGGTATCTACTCATAGATTCTCGATTTGTCTCGCACACATTGGCTAAAATTTGAGCCGGCCTAACGATCGGCATAGAACCGGTCCTTAAGACACAGCCTTAGGGCGAGCCAGAGTCAGAACTTGGCCAACTAAGAACATAATTTATGGGCCAGGCTAGGGAACCCCGAGAACTGGAGATTGTCATTACAATGGCGTTTAATAATGGGTCCAGTTCAACAGCTAGATGATGGCAGAATTAGAGCCTATCACTACTCAGGGGCTGAAGAGACGCATGAAAGAAATTAAAATAAAATAAAAACAAGCTCATAAATAAAACAATATAATCCAACGTTTTATCTATTATGGACAATAACATAATGAGTGGTATAATGATTGTTTTGTCGATGATGTTGTTGATGATGATGATGCAGATGATGCGTAAGAAATTGATGGCGAGGAAGGTGAAGGCTGGGAGGAGAGTGAAGATGATTATGATCGACTTCCAACCGATGCCTGCCTGAGAGCTTTAGTTTCGTTTAGCAAATGCTTTCAACGAACTCGAAGCTTTATATCGATTAGGTTTGTCGTTGATTCCTGTCGAACTCATTGTTTACCACATTTATCTGTGTGTACAATATTGGCCCACAGAGCTTTCGAGACAATTACCAATTATGTTAATTTGTCTGCGACGCGGTGTTCAATTAATATAGAGACTTTTGAAAGATCGTATTTGAAATACAATGAAATAGATAAATAACTAAAAAGCAATCACTATACAAATAGAAAATAGACAAGACACAAAATTGACCATAATCGTATTGTAAAGCTCTACGACAATGACAAATGGTTTAACGCGGCTTAGATGGGGGTCTGGGATTCGTTCGTGTTCGAAGTTTGGCGCCACTTCCGCAATTGGAAAAAGCTCGTCATCGTCACCGGACGTCGATATATAAATATTGATCCCTATCGTCGTTCGTCATCATTGTGTACTTTGTTTCTCGTGCCGTCCACAAAAACGAAAACATGGTCAGTATCGAGTCGGTCGTTGGGGTTTTTTTTATTTTCTATGAAAGCTCTAACGTGCTTCATGATGAATTGATTCTTTCAGAAACCGATCCTGCTGATCGTTGCCGTCGCCTTTGTGGCCTGCGCTCGCGCCGACGTCTCCGAGCTGGGCTACAACTACCCGCAGCCCGCGGCTCCGGCTCCGGCGGCGCCCAAAAACACGTACATCCCGCCCCCCCCGCCGCCACCCCCGCAACCGGCTCCAGCGGCCCCCAGGAACACGTACATCCCGCCAGCTCCAGCGGCCCCCAAGAACACGTACATCCCGCCAGCACCTCAGCCGGCTCCAGCGGCCCCCAAGAAGACCTACATTCCTCCGGCTCCTCAGCCCGCTCCGGTGGCTCCCAAGAACACCTACATTCCACCGGCACCCAAGAACACCTACATCCCGCCAGCACCCAAGAACACCTACATCCCGCCAGCACCGAAGCCAGCACCAGCCGCTCCCAAGAACACCTATATTCCACCTGCACCTCAGCCGGCTCCAGCAGCCCCTAAAAACACCTACATTCCACCTGCTCCGCAGCCGGCCCCAGCAGCCCCCAAGAAGACTTACATTCCACCTGCTCCTCAGCCTGCTCCAGTGGCTCCTAAGAACACCTACATTCCTCCAGCGCCCAAGAACACCTATGTTCCTCCAGCGCCCAAGAACACCTATGTTCCTCCAGCGCCCAAGAACACCTATGTTCCTCCAGCGCCCAAGAACACCTACATTCCACCGGCCCCCAAGAACACCTACATCCCACCAGCCCCTCAGTCCGCTCCCGTGGAGTCTGACGAGGATGGCTACCGCTACAAGACTGTTCGCCGCCTGACCCACAAGCACCGTGCCTAAGGCATCCTTTCTCAACCCTGATGTATAAGTGATGACATATCGTGATTATAATAAAACTTTAATTACTCGAACAATGTCTGTGGTTTTCATTGGGCTACTCAAATATCTACTTGAGGTCTTTGTGATAAATATAGTGTAGCACTGAAACTGGGGTTTTTCTTTTCCTCGATCCTCGATTGATCTGTCAAGGGTCTTTCCACTGACAATCAAAGGAAAGGGAAGGAAAAAGTTATGTGAGAAAATACTTGACATTTCTGTTAGATTTATAAGTGACTTTAAAAACTCTCTTCAGCACGAGTCGATCGTTGATGCAATGTGTTGTAAAGTGGTTCGTTCGACCTATTTTTCTACGATTTCTTTGCGCCAAAAATTCGCCACATCTACTGGAGATCCCTTCTCTCTCTCTCTTCACTCAAGGGTCAAGCTTAAGGTTTAAGTGTTGATCCTCAGGCTGCGAATCTCTACTCACTGATATATGGTGAATACAGCCAGACGTAAACGTTTTCTTTTCCTATCTTTCATACGGATCCTAAAACAAAAGTTTTATTTTCTGACCTATCCAGCCATCGACATGACAGGCGTTAATAACAAAAACAAAAATAAATTTGCAAAAAGCTTCCATAAATTGTATCTTCAACTTCAATACGGATTACGGTTTTTAATTTTTAATATATTTTTTGTTTTCTGTTCACTGGTAAGCTCCATCTCATACATGGTTTCTCTATTCATCATCCATGATGATAATGATCTTGAGTGGATGATGTTCGACATGACATGACTTGAGGTTGCGCACGCGCTTCGTCTGTGGCGTGCGAGGCCTGCAACGTTGCATTCGTCAATGACTTTTATGGATTTTTAATTATGTTTGATGGGCATTGGCGGCATCGTCGTTTCGTCGCTTGTTTGAAACACAAAACCCATTGTGGGTTTGGTAAGTGTGGACCTTGACGATAACGTGTTCGTCGATTATTTGCTTTATTTGTTTCTTCAATTAGTTGACTCACAAAAGGTCAGCTCGTCTTGTCGGATCTATCGATCGTCCTACGAAATGCTGTGAACAAAAATATAATAAATTTCTCAATTTGGCAGTGACAACTAAAAATAAAATTAAATTGCTTTATTGGCAATAAATGCGATCAAATGCGCTATTAAAATTACAAAAGCAAACTGAAAAATTAATATTTTTGCGAAGTCCCAGAGATGACAAATTTTGGCGTTCCATTTCGACGAATCGATTATTTCAATGATTCCTTCCTTCCAAATGACGGGTCTCATATTTCAAGTTCAAGCTCGTTTCGAAACTTCCTCGGGCCTGACGACCTCTTCCTCCTAGACATGGCTACCGTTTGTTCCGTCCACACGATCAATCGATCAAATCATCAATTTCAAGCGCAAATAAATCAGCCAGAAGACATCTGAACCTACCTTGCGTCTTCCTCTACCTCTGATGGACAGACAAGACAAGAGCTGGAAATCAGATGCGACCTTTCGTTGTCATCTGGTTAAGAAAACAAACACCAAGCCAAACCGCCAAACCAACAACATACAGACAGCGTCTTGCGATCAAGGTCAGAAGAGTTCAAATATCGGCGAAAACGGGAGGAGGCAGAGAGCCGAATTTGAAACCCATTGAGGTACAGCGTTGCCAACAGGCCGAATTGAATTAGACGCCATGTAACCTGGAAGGCTGACGACGATGATCGGCGATGGCTCGGCAGACCCAAAGCGTGGTGTTCGAGTGCTGCCAAACTTCGGCTACGATCGACTCACGATAAGATCATCAGTCATTCAGGTGATTAGGCCGAAGAGATTGGCCGAAGTGGGGGCTCGACGAGGCGACGACGTCTTAACCCTTGAGCACCCGAACTTGTGGACCTGGCCATCTTCTTCATCTTCATCTTCCACTTAATCGTCGCGACCACAAGGAGTTGCATAAGACGAGCAAATTCAAACCATTGTAGGTCACAGTAGATTTTGACTCAGAGTCGCCAACGGTTGGAACGCAAATAGCCATGTTTATTGGTCAAATAAATCACTGCTAATTAAATTTAATGCGGAAAAAGCGTAGCAGTCAGAAGTTTATGAATTCGCCAGAAGGAGGGCGTCGAATGCACGATAAAAACCGTTTAAATTTGAATAGATTTTTTATGGCGCACTCATAAATATGTATGGAGTGCTGACAACAACAAGAAGGCATCTGCAAAACAATGAGACAGAGAGAGACGGCGTAAGAAGCAACTCGATTGCAGCGAGAAACGTAGACAAGGACGATCGCCAAACTAGAGGAACGCAATCAATTAACATCGATCACTATCGCCAAGTTGAACACCATTGTCAACTATTTATTGGAACACTTTTTCGCCATTGGACCATTGGCTATATCATTTCCGTTTTCGAGCATCCGAAGCATTAATATAAAAACATCCGACACCAAGTGTTCGATTATCATTCGCTCAGCATAGCTTTGGTAGTTTGAAGGAACTAAAATGGTGCGACACAAGAGAAAAAATCAAGTATTCAGAATCTTAGTACCATTTTCTTGATCGTTCTAGAAATTCCTGATCGTCGCTTTCGCCCTTGTGGCCTGCGCCTACGCGGACGTCTCCGAACTGGGATACAACTACCCGCGTCCGGCTCCGTCGGAACCCGTCCAGACCTACATCTCTCCAGCACCTCAGCCGGCCCCCTCGGCCCCAGTGAACACCTACATTCCCCCGGCTCCTCAGCCGGCTCCCTCGGCGCCAGTGAACACCTACATTGCACCTGCACCGCAGCCAGCTCCTTCAGAGCCCGTCCAGACTTACATCCCACCGGCTCCACAGCCCGCGCCATCGGAACCCATCCAGACTTACATCCCACCAGCTCCTCAGCCCGCGCCATCGGAACCCATCCAGGCCTACATCCCTCCGGCTCCCCAGCCAGCTCCTTCGGCTCCAGTGAACACCTACGTTCCCCCGGCTCCCCAGCCAGCTCCTTCGGCTCCAGTGAACACCTACGTTCCCCCAGCTCCCCAGCCCGCTCCATCGGCTCCTGTGAACACCTACTTCCCCCCAGCTCCAGTGGACCAAGGATACTCCTATCAGGAACCCGATGTCTCTCAAAGTGGCTACCAATACAGAACCGTGCGTCGCATAGTCTACAGATATCGTGCTTAAAATGACTTCACAATAAAAATAGAATCGAAAAAAATCAATTGTTTTAATTAATTGGTATTTGTCTATAAAATCGCGCCCGAACCAAACAACCCACTGTAGCCAATATCTTATTAAGGCTACGACAAAAAGTTTCTGTTCTTCGATATACAAATATCATTTCACAAACTTCAGCGATCTCTTTATCGATATTGGTGAGGTTAATGGACACGTTACTCCTATTCACATATGGAATTTCTGATAATTATTCGGGAATTTCCGAAAGTAAAAACTAAAAGTAACGACTTGGCAATAATTAATGGAGGATTAAACATTATTTTATTAGAATAATGCAGACATTAGCCCTAATTCCAAATGAAATTTCCAATAATAAACACTAAAAGTAACGGCTAAACGATCAATAATCGAGAAACGTATCTGTCTAATATTGATATATTTTATTACTTGTTTTTACTTTTTGTTCAATTTGCATTATTGTTATTGACTTTTTGCACCCAATCAGGAGGTGTTATGGACCGTTAATTACCAATATAAAAGATAATGTGATGGTTACTCGGCGTTTCTCAAAATGTATAGCATTAAATATATATATGAATTTGTATATATACATATAAACATGTGTGGGGAAAGAATTATCCATGATGTGTGGACATATGGCTTTAGAAGTTATCAACCTGGCATTAAAATAGTTAAAATATGTGCCAAATCTGTAAGCTGACTCGATCCAGACAAATCGATGACCGTTCGAGCCGAGATCGCTGCGAACAATTTACTGGTCTAATTATAATTGCCGTTTGTTCAATAATCGTTTCTCGACATTTCACCGATAAGATCGCCTCTTTGTGGTACACGGAGAGAAATTTCTTCAGTGATAAATAGAATGAGGGATTTCAGGAATAACAATTGGAATTGCAACTTAGTAATTAATAATAATAGAGAATATCCCTCGTTTAATGTAAAATTTTATATAAATTAATATAAAAATTATATATAAAAATGCATCCTTAAGTTACCAAACTACCAGTAGCATCCGTTCTTCCATAGGTAGCAGCACACAATTTCTCCCTGTGTATCTCTCGGTTGACAAATTTCACGGTCCCTCATTATATCACCGTGAAGACCCGGTTTTACCAGGATTTATGTCGTTCTGTTCGGCTCTCGAAGTCACAGACACCTGATCGGATTTTGGCTTGAAGGGGGTTCGAAGAGTTGGCGGAGTTTGGGACGGAAAAGTTCTCACGGTCGACACAACACACGCCAGGGTGTCATGGAACAAGTTTAATATTTTAGTTGCAATATATTTTTCAATAATGAATTGTTGAATTGAATTGAAGCGCCATGCAATACTGGCTAAAATTCTAAATCTGTATAAAACTGGGAAATGCATTCGACAGCACCAACATTCAGCTTCAGCCCCTTGCAAAGTGATCAACGGAACGATGGTGAGTGGTGTTCGGCCAGGACCAAGCGAGCATTTTCTAATTATTTATTTCGACTTTGTCTTTGTCCCGCCTGCAGAAGTTTCTTATTTGCCTGACGGTGGTGGTGGCCTGCTTGTGGCAGGTGGCCCTGGGAGACGTCTCCGAGCTGGTGCGATCGAACACCGATCGCCATTACCTGCCGCCCGACCCGCAGGGATCCGCCTCCTCCCAGGTCTACCACAAGGTCAAGCACACCTCCGAGCGGGTGAGCGTGCACAGCGATGAAGACGACGACGATCATCATCACCATCACCACCACCACAAGCACAAGCACGATCACGGCCGCGACTACGATCATCACCATCATCACCACCACCATGATGACCATGACCACGATCAGTACCGCCAGTTGGACACCACGACTCACCATCACCACCACCACCATCACCACCACGATGTCAAGCCGAAGACCAGCCCCCATTACAAACACTCGAAGCCGAAGGCCCTCAGCGACCCGCCGTTGAAGGCCCACAAGGACACCTTCGCCGCCGACCTGACGTTGCAGCAGCCCGCCGACGGCCTCTTCACGCCGGCCGAGAGCCGCGCCAACTACGGGGACCAGCGGCCCGACCACGTCGTGTACGCCAGCGCCCCGCACTCGGTCTTCCACACCCAGATCAACGTCCAGTCGCAGGACAGCGACTTCAACTCGAACGTCGAGCTGGGCAACGAGCAGG
Organism: Coelopa pilipes; assembly: GCA_947389925.1. Taxonomy (NCBI): domain Eukaryota; kingdom Metazoa; phylum Arthropoda; class Insecta; order Diptera; family Coelopidae; genus Coelopa; species Coelopa pilipes. The sequence goes on along the minus strand of OX376699.1, from coordinate 38,102,636 downwards.
CCGCCAGCGGCCCGAACTTGTCAGGCATCGGCTCGGGCGCCGGAGGCATCGGCGCTGGACCTGGGGCAGGCGCTGGTCCCGGCATCGGCGCTGGACCCACCGGCGGCGCGCCCTCGAACGGCGGTGGCGCCAACCTCGGAGCCGTGGCCACTCCACCTGATTCCGGTACCGGAGACGGAATTGGAGACGGCATTGGAGATGGTATTGGTGATGGTGATGGCATTGGCGATGGCATTGGCGATGGCGTTGGCGATGGCGTTGGCGACGGGGTTGATGATGGCAATGGCGACGGCATTGACGCAGGCATTGGAGAGGGCATCGGTGATGGTGGTGACAATGGCAACGGATCGGGCATCGATGCTGGAGTTGGCGTGGGCATTGGACCAGGTCCAGGCGCCGGCAGCGGCCCAGACTGTGGCCCCGGATCCGCTGGCGGCCCGATCGGCTCCGGCTGGATCGACTGCTACCCACAGAAGCCGCCATCCAAGCCGCACTACAAGCCTCAGCACAAGCCCTCGCGGCCCCACCGCCCTCGCAGCCAGGCCGGAGAAGGCGAGGCCAGATCGCTGAAGCTCTCTGTCAAATCTAAAGTGGAGGGACGCGCCCAGGCCTTGCCTTCGACCGTCCCGCGGGGCAATCGTCAGGGCGTCAACCTTATCGGGGGCAACTACGAGGGCCTCAACCTGCCGGACACGAGCTCCACCTTCCGCGGCAACAGCCAAGGTCTGAATGTTATCAATGGCAACGTCTACGGAACCCGCAAATCGGCACCGAAGGCCCACGTCACCAGGCACAGGAAGCCGTCGGCCAGTACCAGGACCACGGACCAGAAGAAGCTCTCGACGAAGACCACGTCGCGCCAACGTCCGACGACCACCGCCAGCGAGGGCGACGATCTTGAGTCCCGCCCCACCGCCAACGCCCCCGAGGTCATCTACGCTCCTGGCTCCGGCTCCAGCTACCGCCGCGACTCGTACGTGGCCGCGGCCAGCACCATCGACACCGACCTGCGCGAGGACGGCTACCACTACCAGAAGCCCCGCGTTGGATTCTTCTATTGATCCCCTGAACCCAGACGACAGCCGGAACATTATTATACTGTAGCGAGTATCCCTTTGATATTCGTGATATTGGAAAATTAGATTTGAATAAATAGTTTTAGAATTGCATACGTATATAGAATGCTGATTTATTATTTACGCATTTATCGCCTTTGTCCAAGAATCCGCTCAGTTGGTATGTTCTAGAGTGATCTTGTGCTCTCCTGTTGGGAGTTCTTGCGGTAGCATAAAAGCAGTAAAACTTCTTTGTAGCACAATAGGAACGCCTTTAGTAGCATTATTAGCCATCCTTAATGGCATTACTAGTAGAATTATTAGTACCATGTTTAGAAGCAATATTAGTAGAATTGTTAGGGACGTTATTAGTAGCAATATTGGTAGCATTATAAATAGCTTTATTATTGCACCTTATCATTGGCATAGTAATTTCATTCGAAGTATATTAATAGCATAGCATAGTAATTCCCATAGTTATTTATTCTCCTAACCAAATACAATTAGTGATCACACTAAGTGGACCTCTAACTTCTAATGGAATATTTTTAGGATCCTTTAAGTCTACTCAAAGCTCACCTTACCAAGATATCCGGTTAGAGTCCACGATATCAACGAGCTTTGACCAAGTTAATTTGGCAAAGTTTCTCAATACCAACTCAAGTTTTGATTTGAGTCGAAATTTCTCATTTCCATCTCCGCTTCGCTCAAAACAGGTTCCGTTTCCTGAGTTTGCTTTGTACGAAACCCTAAAAAGCTCGTATGATGTGATATGTTCATTTGATGATATGTTTGTTTTTATATAAGAGAAGCGTGTGGTTTTTATTTCAGAGGAAATTTGCATAACTAATTTGCCAGACAATGTGGAGTCAAGAGCTTCTCGAGATTCTGAATAAAGCCAAAGACTAGCACAGAAAGAAAAGACGACGGAACCCAGATAGAGATAGAACCAGCGTTCAGAATTTCTTGATTATATTAATTCTAGTTTTTATTCTAAGCTCTCTAGCAACAAATTATGTCATTTCGTATATTTTATTCAGAATCTTCACAAAAATTATAGTAATTATATGAAGAGAAACTCGTTCCCTGACCGCTATTTTTTATATTAACCAATTTGAAATTTTTAATTTAATATTGTATACTGTTCTAAAGATAGTGCTATGCTCGGAGGTGAAATAATTAGCCTGTTTTTTTGTGAAATACAGCCCAAAGTTGGGTTTCTCAATTAGTCAAATATACTAAGTAATAATAAAACTGGTTTTCCATCGACGGCACTTGCAGAAAGTCCAATCCGAGAGAAATTTAGGAAGAAGCGCTGACTTCAGGAAAGATTTACGATTGGATCTGCGATACGAGGTCTTCGTATTTAGTGTGCAGGAGAGCCCTAATTTAAATATCTTTACTTTCATATTCAATATGCAAGCACGTGTCTCGCCATCGGTTTTTTCTATTCCTTTGCCATAATTCGATCGTAGCAACCACCTAAGAAGCCAAATTAGCATGGATCATTAAGGCTTTTGTCGGTGCGAGGCTTAAATTATGAATTCAAATAATAGATTTCGATTGTTGTTCTTTGCAAATCATTGTTCTATCGCATAACAATTCTGAAACTTGATCTTTTGAAACAGTTCTGTATTTGGGAGTTCGAGATGAATCAATAGAGATTATTTGCAGACCATTTGGATTTGGTTCTAAGTTTGTTCTATTCTATTTGACTGGAGACTCTGGGAGTAAAACCGGTTTCCGTTCTGGGGGCAACTAGTTCCAGAAGGTCTCTGGATTTGTTAATTTAGGGCCGAGAAAACACACCGCGATGGGCTGAAAATAAAGTAAATATACAAGATCGTTTCCAATGATTAGAGTTGACTGCCTTCAATCTTCACTGTCCTGGAAACCTTTGCACGAGGCCCTTCGCGTGGCTTGAGAACGAGTTATAATTATTCACATAATGGCATAGAGACATTTTTTATACATGTTGCGGAAGTAATTAACTTATCAACGCCGACATTTCGACAACGTCTCTTGAGTTTCAGCCCTCCATGCATGTGAAGAAAAGAAAAATCGCTGTAATCCCACACTTCTCGTCTCGTATTCATGAGCTATAGAAAACAATAACAATATCAAATAAAAACCCTTGCCAACGCCATCGGATGTGATGGAAATTTTCGAAAAATTGCCCATTGTTGGAGCAAACGTTCCAGAACCATCCGAACCCGTGAAGGTCATGCCAAAGGTTCGAAAGCCGCAAACTCAAAAACGCCAAATGACCAGAGACCACTGTAACAATGGATTTGTTCATATTAAAAATATTAAACTTGTTTGGGCAATACGAATAAAAGTGCTTATTCTATGCTTTCAAATGCTAAACAAAAGCTAATTTCATATGAAAACGTGTTTTCGTTTTTTGTTCAAGTAAACAAAATAATAAAATATAAAACATAAAATCATGTCGTCAACTTCTGCTTAGTGGATGTTGTTTCAAATGTATATATTTATTCAAAACAATCGTATTGTTATGCAAACATGATTAAAATAGTAGCTGAAGGGTGAAGACGGCCTAAAATAATCTGATGAATTTCGGACCGGATCAAATTACTATTATCATGATTCGATATGCTAATTTCCCATGCGATTGATGGTTTTTTTTTACCAAATTTTTATCAATGAATTTAATTGTTTGTCGATTTAATGTAAAATCAACAGACAATCACGACTATTTCAGTTTCGTGCAGAAGGTTAATTTCATTATTTCCAAATTAATTCCATTTTGGGGCAAACGTAGATCGGCAAATCTATCAATGCAGAAAAATTCGCGATGGACAAATCAAAAATTCAAATATTTTGCACACAATCAAACTTCAAAGTCAAGTGTTTCAAAGAGAAGTTTCATTGACAAAAAAAAAAAAAACATAGAGACTTTGATATTTTCTACGACTAATAAAGCAAACAATGGCTTCATTAAACTTTGAATAAAAAACGTGCAGAAAATTCTTTGTCAATCCGAACTTAGGACAGTGGGTTAAGTTTGCAAATTTGCCGAAATCTTGAACTCGCAACAATTGGAATGCAATTTGTTTGTCTGTTGTTGCAGCTTGCTTTGCTCTCAATGACTTGCAAATTCTCAGCCTCTCGGTTGCTACAATCAATTGCAATAGAACCATGGTTGCCAAATTTCCAAAATGTGTGACAAAATTAACCAATCATTAATGTTTTCGACCACAAATACACAAAATGAAATTTTACCCATTCTTATAATTTTAAAGTTTTATTTTACCAATAAAACTGATTTCAATTATACCATACTTTTTCTGATAAGCAATTCTTTCTTCTGCAAGATGTAGCAAATAGAAAAAGTTGGCATTGTATTGAAATGCAAGTAACAGCTTACAAGGCAACCCTGAGGCACTCTCTTCCTCTCGATTCGCTCTCTAAGAACGAATGAGAATAATGCAGTGCCGTTGCAGCTTCCGCTTCCTATGACTCATGACAGCAGTTGATCCTGTGCCGTATTCCGAGTGGGTCGTTTGTTCTTCGTGTCGGAAGTGAAAATAAATATTTGCGATTAATTGTGTCAGAATGAAAATATCATCCAATTTGAAATAATATAGCTTCTTGTTGCAAAGGAAAAGTGTGTGCTCGTTTATCCAGATAGAGTAAATGTATATCTAAATTTCATATTCTGTGAGAGTGCAAATATTATAGAAATCATTAGAAAATTGAAAATCAAATTTAATTGTGTGAGAGTAAAAATGTTGTCAAAATATATATTGTTACGAAATTAAATAAAATTCTTTTTATTGAGTGAGAGTAATATTTATTAATTAATATAGAATATATGCGAATTTAGAATGCAGTAGTGTAAATCAAATATTATAAGTTATCGTTCATCTCAAAACTTCAGCTTTAAGCCGAACATTTTTGCTGTGAGTATTGAATTGACATTTCACTATTAATTTGAAATTGAAATCGAATAATTGAAAATCAAATACTAAACTTCTAAAATGTTTTTTCGATAATTTCCTTTTATTTGAAAAAATTTGTTTTGAAAACCTTCCAGTTTCGCCCAGAATAAATAAAATTTGTTCTAAAAAGTTCCACTCTGTCCCATTGTTACAAATGAACATTCTCCTGTTCTAATTCCCTTCACAAACAGCTGGATATAAATCTCTTAAAAGCTCCAGGTTTTTGTCTTAAATTTTATTTTATACCTCTCATCGCACTGGTTTTACACAAAAGAAAAAAATCAAATTTAAATTTCTAAAATAAAACAAAAAAAGATTATAAATAGGTTCATTGATCCAGCAGAAGGAAAAGATCAAGATTAAATTGGCTGTTGTTTCCTATCTATACTTGGAATAGAAATCGTGCGCGTGGCTCAAAATTTCTTTCCCACAGTTTTTCGTTCGATTCTGACATAGAAACCATCGGCGATCTCAGTTGGACGCGGCTCGGACAGTGGAGGATAGCATGTGGTTTATCTTTTGTGCTTTGCCAAATTCTGATTATGTTTATTCAAAATTAGCATTTATCATGAAATATAAATTGATTGATTGAAAGATGCCGTAAAATGGAAAGGCGTGGTACCCGAAGCTGCGCTCGATACCGTACACTACGTTTGTGTGCCATCCAAATGTTCTTTCAACAATACGAAAAACTAGTTGGTAACAACAACAACAACAATGAAGCAGGCTTTAACCCTCAGAACTCAGAAGACGATAGATCGACCGCGTTGATAGACTGATTGCGACTCCAGCCCTACGTCAGAACAATAATTTATTCTTCCTCGAATTCGAGCGATTGTTAAATATTTGCCGAGCACACTTTAAAAAAATGGCGTTTTGAATACGCTAATATCATCGTGTTGGAGGCATTTTGAAAATAATTGAAAATAAGGATTTATGAAGCGTGAAGTCGCTTCATCCTTAGTATAAAAAGCTTTTGATGTGCGAAAACCGAAAACCAACAAGTGTCAAAACAATATAAAATAAAATAAATTAAAAAGATTTATTGATTTTCTCAACGTAAAATGTGCCACACGAACGATCTCTTTTCGGTCTTCCTTCTTTTTTCTTTTGCTCTTTTATCATTGTTTCAAACCACTCTAATGACGACCACTCGAGAACCAGTTTCGGGTTGAATTATAATTAACGCAATAAAAGCTACAATATGTTCATCACCAGCACCTCGATGTCAGCCATATAAAGGCGAATACTTTTATACCCTACAGTTTGAATATTTTTAATTTGTCTCTATTTATACAATCACTCGAGGAAATGGTTTCGACAACCTCAGGTCTCGCGGGTTGAGGATGATAGTGTATGAGGGAAAATGTTAATCAAACATTTATATATTATCGACATGCATCGTTATGTGTCGATGTCGATGCGATTGGCTATGCTGACCAATATAACAATGTCGATTTAATGTCAAGACCAAATCTGCAACGCTTCGGTTAAATTTAATACCCTCGAAAACTATATTGCTTCCTGCTTCAAAATGAAACATGTTCAAGTTCGAGGTGTAGCAACAAATAGTATATAGATGGGGATCCGGTTTTGTATTTCAGACAGGAATCCTTCAGTAGAACGTTTTATGTGACATACTATGAATTGGTGATCGAAAGTTGTCATATTAGAAACGTAGGGTACAAAAGACCCAGAGAACAAGACGTCCACAACAGTAGAGAGTAATAAAAGATTTAATATATAATTTTGAATAAAATTTACATAAAATTAAGCAAACCACTCATTGGGAGTCTTCGTACCGCAGTTTAAGGATTATACACAAACATCGGCACATCACTACTAATCGTGATCTTACCATAAAAAGAAACCGTCCGAATAAAGGTTCGCGTGGACTCATTAATATTAACGTTATTTGCTAATTTTAAATTAGACATTCACTTATTTGCATATTTGCGAAAGGATTAAAAGGTGCAGATGGGATGATTTATCATGTGCCACATAAATACCATATTGTCCAACTAAGTTAGAAACCATAAGAACAATTTAGAATAGACACGTATAGCAACGTAAGATGACACCGTTTGCTGTTTCGACCAAAGACCAAAACCGATCACCTAATAGCAATAGCAGCAATTAAGTTCATTATGGGATATTTTAACTTTTCCGACACTTGGCAACACGAACTTCCTGATTTTCAACACGCCGAATCAATTAGAATTTTATTTTTTAGTTATGGCTATCGTTATGCTTCTTCAGTCCAAGATTCTTGAAGACTACCACAGGCACAACGCTCATCAAGATGCTACCCTCATTACGCATGTAGCCTCTTGAAAGTATTCAACACGAAATCATGAATGGCCCAACAATTACCATATCACAAAGAGATTGTGAAGTAATTGGCAACCTTGACTTTGTGGGAATGTCATTGAGTGAGGCCACGAAATAAAAATCCACAAAATAACTTACCTACCACACGCAAAACCTTTCAACAAACATCTTCAAAACTAACAAGACTGTCAATTTAGCAAGTTTTGTACAAATTTGAATGCAAGAAATATGATGGTTAGATATTATTAAGATATCTGAGAATTTTCTATGCAAGCTCAGTAATGAGATTGGTCATATTTTGTTGATTATATCTTGTTATAATACACAATTCATTCCAAACTTACAGTTTGGAAGTTTAGACCAAGTTAGAATTTGCCCTCAACTTTTAATTGGATATCATCAAGATTTGCAATGCTTAGGCTTTGTCTATTAATGAATACAAATTCGTTATGCTTAATAAGTGTTGACCACAAATCATTAATCAACGAAAATAATTTGAAAAAATAAAATTAATGAGTGACCAACTGTGAGGAGTTAATTGCAAGTAATAGAAATCTCTCATATAAGAAATCTATTGATTAGTACCTAAAGAGGAACTAAGTTTTACGTGATTTTTTTAAAGATTTCTTAGAAAATCAGTGGTATAAATAGCAATAACCTCATGAGAAATCTCCAACTGGTACGGCATTCTCAAATAATAAGTGTATTAGGCGGATATATATTTATAGAACATTTTTTTATTACTATTTCGATCTTCATATACGTACCAGGATAAAACCATTAAAAAAACTCATTGACATCAATCAATGCTACATTTAAAATTTTTTTTTATTTTCAACAATTTGTTACCGAGTAATTGAATCCGGAATCAGGAACAATTGAATCAAAGCACTTCAATAACATCAACACCAATCGGTATCACCTCCGTACGTGTCGTTTTTTACGCTAAAAGCTTAATGAAGGAGAATGTGTCAACAAATTATAAAATCAAATTTTATCCGTTACCACGTCCATCTTGCGTTATGAATAAATTAAAAATAATTAAGAGTCTTCATCGACAACGTGCTCTTCAGTAGTTATGCTGTATATGTGTCTAAAGTGGCCGAAAGATAGACGAAAGATACGACGAAGAGCAAAGCACACACACAAAAGAAACGAAGTAAAGAGCTAAAATAGTTCTGAATCATCTTATTCAAATTACGATTTATGCGAATTTACAAAGAGCTTTAGCGAAATGAGTGTTACAAGGCAGAAGAACGTATAAATACCATTGAGATCTTCTGGTTCTTCATTATAGTTTTGGTTTTCTTACTGTGAACATAGTGGCAAGCCATTGAAGATGGTAGGTCGCATTTCTCTCTCGCTATAGCTTAAGGAAATCAAGCTTTTAAGCAACAACAGGATATTAACAGTGGACTATTGTAATTTTAGAAACTCTTGCTGGTTGCCTTCGCTGTAATCGCAGCTGTTGCTGCTGATGTTAGCCACTTGCCTTCCAACGAGTACTTGCCACCAGTGCAGGAGTCTGCTGCCGTCCAAGCTCCAACCAACGAATATCTTCCTCCTGCCCAGGAAGTTCAATTCCAGGCTCCAGTGGAAGCTGCCCCAGCTCATGTGCTCGCCGATGATGGCTATCGTTACAAGACCCACCGTCGCGTTGTTTACCGTCGCAACCGTCGTGATGTCAGCCACTTGCCATCCAACGAATACCTGCCCCCAGCTCAGGAATCTGTTCCAGTAGAGATCCCAACTAACGAATACTTGGCTCCAGTTCAGGAAGTCCAATACCAGGCTCCAGTTGAGGCTGCCCCAGCTCACGAGCTCGCCGATGATGGCTACCGCTACAAGACCCACCGTCGTGTTGTCTACCGTCGCAACCGTCGTGATGTCAGCCACTTGCCTTCCAACGAGTACCTGCCCCCAGTTCAGGATGCCCCATCCAACGAATACTTGCCTCCTACCCAGGAAATCCAGTACTCGGCTCCAGTTGAGGCTGCCCCAGCCCATGAGCTCGCCGATGATGGCTACCGCTACAAGACCCACCGTCGCGTTGTCTACCGTCGCAACCGTCGTGATGTCAGCCACTTGCCTTCCAACGAGTACCTGCCCCCAGTTCAGGATGCCCCATCCAACGAATACTTGCCTCCTACCCAGGAGATCCAGTACTCGGCTCCAGTTGAGGCTGCCCCAGCTCATGAGCTCGCCGATGATGGCTACCGCTACAAGACCCACCGTCGCGTTGTCTACCGTCGCAACCGTCGTGATGTCAGCCACTTGCCTTCCAACGAGTACCTGCCCCCAGTTCAGGATGCCCCATCCAACGAATACTTGCCTCCTACCCAGGAGATCCAGTACTCGGCTCCAGTTGAGGCTGCCCCTGCCCATGAGCTTGCCGATGATGGCTACCGTTACAAGACCCACCGTCGCGTAGTCTACCGTCGCAACCGTCGAGATGTCAGCCACTTGCCATCCAACGAGTACCTGCCCCCAGTTCAGGATGCCCCATCCAACGAATACTTGCCTCCTACCCAGGAGATCCAATACTCGGCTCCAGTTGAGGCTGCCCCTGCCCATGAGCTTGCCGATGATGGCTACCGCTACAAGACCCACCGTCGCGTTGTCTACCGTCGCAACCGTCGTGATGTCAGCCACTTGCCATCCAACGAATACCTGCCTCCAGCACAGGAATCTGTTCCAGTAGAGATCCCAACCAACGAATACTTGGCTCCAGCCCAGGAAATCCAATACCAGGTTGAGGCTGCCCCAGCCCATGAGCTCGCCGATGATGGCTACCGTTACAAGACCAACCGCCGCGTCGTCTACCGTCGTCATTAAAAAGTGTTGAAGGACCTCCTACAACGAGTGATCGAACAGCGCTTATTTTGAAGTGCAATAATTAGTATTAGAACAGTTTCATTAACCACAACACCTCTATGATTCTTAATAAACGAAAATTCACCAAAAATGATTGCAATCATTTAAATTTAGTATAGTGTCACCCATAAATTATGGGAAATTTATATACTTATATTTCTTCAAAGAAGAATTTGCCACTTGTAAAATCAATTGGGTTGAAATTAAATGACGCTATTAATGACTAATTTTATTGGAAAGTTTAAACTTGCATAGCGATAAGAGACAAGAAAACTGGTCGTATATTATTTAGAGGAATATAATAATATTCGGTTATTCGGATAGAAGTTTTAATGGCAACGAAATCAAGAATAGCAACAAACCGGCTTGCAAATCTATGCGTTTTTGCTATGTTGTCATAAATTTTCGATTTAAGCAAATGCAAATGACTTTTTTTCTGATAACTGCAAAATTTTTGCATGCTCGAAGAGAATCATATAAAAAGCAGTCACACTTTTTGAAACAATATCATTTTCGTTTGGATTCTTCAGCTGTTTGGAGACAAGCAATAAAAATGGTTTGATTCAAGACTTTTGCTCACTGGACTAAAGAAAGGATCTTAAACATATTATCACTTTCAGAAATTCTTCGTGGTAGCCTTCTGCGCTTTAGTCGCCGCTGCATCGGCTGATGTTAGCCACTTGCCGTCGAACAAGTACCTGCCGCCATCGCATAGCTTTGCGGCATCTGCTCCTGAGCCACAGTACTCTGCTCCAGCACCATCCTACCAAGCTTCAGCACCAGCTCCAGTTTTCCAAGCCGCTCCTACCTACCAAGCTTCAGCCCCAGCCCCAGTTTACCAAGCCGCTCCATCCTTCCAAGCTTCAGCACCAGCACCAGTTTTCCAAGCCGCTGCATCCGTTCCCGCTCCATCCTACCAAGCCGCTGCATCCGTTCCCGCTCCATCATTCCAAGCCGCTCCTACCTACCAGGCTTCGGCACCAGCACCATCATACCAGCCTGCTGCTTCTGCTCCAGTTGAATCGTATTCAGCTCCAGTTCAGAGTTTCGCATCTGCCCCCGTTGAGTCGTACGCTGCACCCGCTGCATCCTCGGTATCCTACGATACTGCCGCTTCTGAGCCAGCCCCAGCCCACACTTTCTCTGCTTCCGACGGATACAGCTACAAGACTCAGCGCCGTGTTGTCTACCGTCATCGCCATCGTCGTGATGTCAGTCACCTGTCCAACGAGTATTTGCCACCACACCAAACCGCTGCTTCCTCAGTGTCCAACGAATACTTGCCGCCACTTGCTTCTTCTCCAGTTGCTTCCTACGATGCTGCTCCATCATACTCTGTAGCTGCCTCTGCACCAGTCGTATCTTATTCGGCTCCATCCTACCAGGCTGCTCCATCCTACCAGGCTCCTTCTTATCAAGCAGCTCCTTCCTACCATGTTGAATCCTATGACACTGCCGCCTCTGAGCCTGCTCCAGCGCACAGCTTCTCATCTGCCGAAGGTTATCGTTACAAGACCCACCGTCGCCGTGTCATCCGCCGCCGCAGATTCTAAATATTCGAAAGGATTTCCACCTCAACTCAGTTTTTCGAGTATGAGTTGTAGTATTATGTGAAATTTCTTGACAAGAACATTCGAAATATATAAAATTTGTATTATTAAACGAACAAAATTTACTTTTCATTAATAGGAGTTAGTTTTAGGAAATTTTTACGAATAATTTTTAGTGGACTGGATACCATGGTTATAGTGAATTAATTACTATACCAACTTGGAGACAAGTTTCCAATTATCTCGAGCAGAAATATTATAAAACATGTGCTCTATTAGAATATTAATATTCAATGTTCCTAATAACTTGATTAATTTAAATTGCCTTCAGGTTGCATTTGCATTCGACTGAAACTATAATAAGTTGTTGGAAAAGGCCTTAAAAATCTTAAAAATACTTCCCGTATAATATAAAATACAGCGAAAAATACTAAAAATGCAAACTAACGTGTATTTTCGAAAACTTCAAAATATTTTTCTGGCTATTAAATTAGTGAATTAATTGGGTTTTTGAATAATACTGCATAACTCGCATCAATTTCATAGTGATAATCTGGAGTTCCCAGAGGACTGGTTTCACAAAACAGTTCTGGCACTACTACTATCGAAAAAATTTTGGTTCTTAATTTCTTTTCAGATCTAGTAAAGTAATTCTTTTGTTTTTCTGTTAACGTTTATGAACTATATTATTGCCTACCATTGGGCATTTATATTTGTCATTCGGTGGTGGAAAGATAAGCACCTTAAAGTATGCTATACACGCTAAATGAAAATGTAAATCGAGCCTCGATTTGTTTACAAAACGATTATCAAACTTATTCACTGTTTTTTATATTTTTGTAGTCTAAACATAGGAAACTTTTTGTTCGTCATAATGCCCCTCATTTATTCTTTAAAGTTATTTGTATTTCTATGGAATATCTTTTCATTCAAGCATAATTTTAGGGAATCTCCTTTAAATATCTTTTGCATTCTATACTCGATAATACATACTTTTTAGAGTAGTCGCTCATATACTTTCGAAGCATAGAAAACTTCGTCGCAAGATATTCCGTTCAAGTAACTACGATAGGTACCACTTCAAATAAGAAGAAAATTGTCTCAGTGGACAAGGGAGGTGAAAAGAATATTATTATTCTTGGCTATTCACACCGATCTAAGCTGTTTGAAAAATGGGCACAATTCCGCAATCTTTTTATTTTCATAGGTTCAAAATCCCCGACTTCCTAGACGTTTTCCAACTCCGCTAAGTTCCCAAGTATTCCGTACCAACTATCTCACGACTAAAAAAATGTGTGTGTTTGTTTTCATCACAATTTATTTGAATAAATTTTTACAAATCGCTTTAAATTATTCTTATAAAACAATTTTTAAAGTAATATATAATATACATATAGTTAAATACAGCTTAAAACAAATCGAAGTTCATGCAAGTTGCGTCTCGTAAAATTTGTATAAATACAATTTAGAAATTTATTATTATAAATTCTTTTGCAAGTGAATATTACAAATGCATTTCTAAAAAATGACTAACATTCGTTTGGGTTGCTGAATAAGCCCAGCGTAGCCCAGGTACTCTTTTTAAGATTAAAGTTAACTTAAGGAAATTTATCAACTCCCACGAAACGGGCACTAGGTTTGTTTGAGCTCAAATCATTCGTTGTGGCGCATTCAGAAGTTAAATGGAATCGAGGGACGAGGATAGTTATAGCCGCTCTTAGCCTCGGTTGGTGGTGGGAAGGGAATTTCGGGTTTGGGATAGTCGTATCCGCCTCTTGTGGGCTGTGGGGGATTTGTTGGTGGAGGGAATGGAATTTCTGGTTTCGGGTATGAATAGCCCTTGGTGGGTTGTGGTGGCGGAATGTACTTCGGCTGTGGGGGATTTGTTGGCTGAGGAGGTGGCAAGTACTTAGGTTGTGGTGGATTCGTTGGCTGAGGTGGTGGCAAGTACTTAGGTTGTGGTGGATTCGTTGGCTGAGGTGGTGGCAAGTACTTGGGTTGTGGTGGATTCGTTGGCTGAGGAGGTGGCAAGTACTTGGGTTGTGGTGGACTCGTTGGCTGAGGTGGTGGCAAGTACTTTGGTTGTGGTGGATTCGTTGGCTGAGGTTGTGGTGGCGGGAACGGAATCGATGGCTTGGGATACGAATATCCTTGGGTCGGAGCTGGTGGCGGAACTCGTCTCGTAGGTTCCGGGAATGGCACTGCCGGCTTCGGGTACGAATAGCCCTTTGTTGGTTTCGTCACTATTTTCGGTGGTGGTGGAGGATTCGTTGGTGGTGGGAATGGAATCGAGGGTTTCGGGTACGAATATCCCTTGGTTGGTTTTTGAGGTGGAGGGAGGTATTTCGGTTGTGGAGGGGACGTGGGTTTCGGGGGTGGCAGGTACTTGGGTTGTGGTGGATTTGTGGGCTGTGGTGGGGGAAGGTACTTGGGTTGTGGGGGGCTCGTCGGCTGCGGAGGTGGCAAATACTTGGGTTGAGGAGGGCTGGTGGGTTGTGGAGGCGGCAAATATTTCGGCTTTGGTGGACTGGTCGGCTTAGGTGGCAGATACTTGGGCTGTGGTGGTGGGAACGGTATGGATGGCTTCGGATATGAGTAGCCCTTGGACGGCGTTGGTTTCGTAACTATTTTCGGTGGTGGTGGTGGATTGGTTGGTGGTGGGAATGGAATTTCCGGCTTGGGATAGGAGTATCCTTTCGTCGGCTGAGGTGGTGGCAGATATTTCGGCTGTGGTGGACTCGTTGGCTGAGGTGGTGGAAGGTATTTCGGCTGTGGTGGATTGGTTGGTGGTGGGAACGGGATTTCCGGCTTAGGATAGGAGTATCCTTTCGTTGGCTGGGGTGGTGGCAGATATTTCGGCTTTGGTGGACTTGTCGGCTGTGGTGGTGGAATGTATTTCGGCGCTGGTGGACTCGTCGGCTGAGGTGGTGGCAAATACTTGGGCTGTGGTGGATTTGTGGGTTGTGGTGGCGGTAAGTACTTGGGTTTTGGTGGATTCGTCGGCTGTGGAGGTGGCAGATACTTAGGTTGTTCGGGAGGGAACGGAATCGATGGCTTGGGGTAGGAGTAACCCTGAGTGGGTGGCGCTGGTGGCGGCGGAACTCGCTTCGTTGGCTCGGGGAAGGGCACCGCCGGCTTCGGGTACGAGTAGCCCTTGGTGGGCGCCGGTGGAGGTGGCGGCGGGGGCACCCGACGCGTGGGCTGCGGGAAGGGCACCGCTGGCTTCGGGTAGGAATAGCCCGTGGGAGCGGTCGTGATTATCTTGGGTGGATTCGTTGGTTCCGGAAAAGGAATCGCTGGCTTCGGGTACGAGTAGCCCTGAGTAGGAGCCGGTGGTGGTGGCGGCGGTGGCGCGGTCGGGGCTCGTTTGGTCGGCTCCGGGAACGGCACCGATGGCTTCGGGTATTGGTAGCCTCCCTGAGTGGGTTCCTCACGCTTCGGCTGTGGCGCTGGGAACGGTATCGCGGGCTTCGGGTAGTCGTAGCCCTGCGGCTCAGGAGCATCGTAGTAGTATTGGGCCCAGGATTGCGCCGCAAGTGCCAGCAGCACAAAACTGAACAGGTGAAACCTCTGAAAAAGACAAACAAAAAATATGATTCAATGAGTTTGAGGAATTTATTGTGGAGATATCGCCGATGCATAATTTAATTTTTCTGTCTAGCACTCTGTAAGAATCCGTTCACTCGAGAAGAACAGTTTATAACAAAATTCTACCGAATGGTTTGATAAATGGCAAAGACTAATAATCGGTTTGTTCTGGTTTTGTTGGTTTTTCGTCACAATGGTCATCGTTTTGTACGTTCAATTAATTTATGTCAGCAATGAGAGGAATTAAGTTGGGTGCCGGACTACAACAAAGCTAGATTAATAGAATGTGCTTCCGCCAAGACGATGAAGGCCAAGTGCCCGATGACTGAAGATCTATAAATACTCCGGGTAAAGGAAAATTTCTATAAGCGTAAAGCAGTTTAATGTTATGTTTAATGTTGTCTGAAGTACTCCGAGGGATATGAGCGAAATTGGAGGAAACGAACATACGCTCGAGCGCCGTTAAAACTTTTAATATGAGGGTGTTATGTGAATCGCTTGCCTGGCTCAACGTGAGTGAACGAAAAGTGTTTCAAGTCAGTCAGCCAATGTCAGTCAATAAACCCATTTGAAAGTCGACTTGCAAATTATTAATCGCATTTACGTAAAAACAAAAACCGAAACAATATAATCATCTGCAAAACGACATCAGCTTAGGTTGAAACAAATGTCAAAATTGGAAATAAATAATTTGTCATTTAACAGCTCATCGGCAACATATTTTCAATTTAACTAACGACAGCTTTGTGTCAATCTGCAAACCAGACGAAGAAGACTTAGAAGAAGTCGCACTTATGAAACCTGGTGAAAAACGGCCAATTACTTTGTCCGATCGAAAGAAGAAATCTGTGTCAGATTTAACGATTTTGCAGAGAATTCTATAAACCATATTTAAAAAAAAAACAATAAATAGGTTCTTAACCTGAAGTTAAAGCCCAGGTTGGGTTAAATAGCAAAATTACTGTATTTCATCAGTAATAACCGATATTTGTTTTGGTGTTTGTTTTGGCAATTATGAATACTTTGGCTGCGGGGCTGTTTTTGCCAAATTTAACTTTAGCTGCGAGCTAAAATATATGTAAATACGAGCATGGCCCCGGGAATGCCATTGGCTGACAGCGTGGTTTGTTTGAAGTGATGTTCGATTGTTTGAAATGATGTTTGATTGTTTGCTTGCTGGGCCACGACGAACGGAGATGTTTGTAAGGTACAAATTGCTGCAGTCATTGATGCAGGAATTCGTCCAGATGATCTTCGATTGTGTTTGAGATGCCTCCACCGATAATTTGTCCATAATTGAAGCCGGCTGCACGCAGGTGGTTTTCAAATTGACGCTCAACCATCAAGCTGAGGCATGCGTAGTTTAGAGAACAGATTTTAATGACCTGGAATTCATCTGATCGTTTGAAGGTGACTGAAGGCTTGGCTTGGCTAAAATCGTTTGCGATAGAGATCGTCGCAAAAGAACAAAACGACTAATGGTAAATGAACAAATTGGGAATTCTCGAAGATGCTCGTTTGAGATTCTGCTACGGCTCCATAGAGAGATCTCGAGAACGCTGACGAACTCGAACAGCCATCGATGTCGCGGCTTTGATACATTTAAAGGTGCCGAATGCGCAAAATGATCTCATCTTCAATTAGAAGATATATTTCTATTAAGGTTATGAACCTTGATTTTATCACGATGATTGTGGTGAAGATGATGATTAGTGAAAATCTCGTTTATATTTATAATGCCAACACCCACACTCTCCATCGCGCTACAAACAGTTCTTTCGACTATTAATAACATTGGTAAGAGAGTCTCGGTGCTCATTCCAACGATCATCTGTCATCTGAGCTGTCAGAGCACGCCGAAAGTGTCCAAATACTTGTCGGATTTGTTCTTTAAACCTTACGGTTTGCATTGTGAACATTTTTTTGGTTTTTCCATTCAAAATGCTTGACTTTGTGATGATCCAATCTTTGAAAAATGGCAACACATCTGTCAAAAAAAAGTTCTCAGCAGCTTCATCATCATCATCAGCATCGTGGTTGTCGTGATCGAACTGAATCAAGTTCAGAGAATGTTTACTGAGGTTACCATTTTTGGTGCTGCTCAGGTTCTGATTTCTTCACACGTATTTGAATTCGTTGTTATAAATGCCTCACTTCCATTAATTCCACCGGCTTCGCTTGTTGTCGTCGTCGTGGTTGTCGCCAACTTCTTTCTGTAATTATGTGACTTTTTTCCTGTCGCTTTTGATTTGCTGCTTTTATTGTTTGTTTTAAATTTATAGTTATTGCCGCAGCCGTGGGTTATTAAATCGTTTGCATCATTTGGCTTTTGGATAGAACTCATATTAGTCACATATATAATCGGTTTGATCGTCTTAGGAGTGGATTGCAGGAAATACATTAGTAGACACATGACCAAATTAATTCCCTCAAGACTTGCATCCTGTGTAATTATGAATTCTATTCACACTCATTGGTTTTATGATCCAGGAAACTACAAAGGTTTTACACCAAAATAAATTTGGCGAGATCACCGGCTAATATTTGGAGTTATGATTTTTTATATCCCAGTCTTAAGAAAATACTGCAATTACCTCTGATTATTCCGGCTTGCAATGGTTTTGAACTTCAAAGATTATACACCTGAGATTGTTTGCAAAACTAATCATTTCCACAAATGACACTCAAGTCAAGTGGAGGAGGAGGATGTGACGACCATGTGCGATGCGTAAGTGAAGCAATCGCTTCAGTTTCTGATTCCATTAAATAATATACATGTATGCAGCTTTATTCTAAATACCCGGGCGACCTTGAGGCCGTCCGGACAGATTAAGGCACTCCAACGGCGACACCATGAAGCCGGACACGACCGGGGGCGAATGCAATAAAAACAAACCATGAACAACAACACTGTTGGATTACTAAAATCCACTCGCTGCGGTGGGAAAAAATGCGAGCTCTCAAGATGTTCTACATATATGTGCAGTCGCCGTGAATGCGTCGGATGCACCTCGTCGTCGTACTCGGGTTTCGACCATGGCATGAGACAAGTCTACGTCAGGCTCAAGTCAAGTCCAGTGACGTCGACGTCGACGCAGATGTAGACAACTGAGCGTTGTGAAGAAGGAGCTTCTGATTCAGTGGGATTCTAATTCGTAATAGAAATGATTTGAAAATCCGCTAAACTATTCAAACACACTCACACACGACGATGCCGAAGCGTGAAAAACTGACGCCGTCATTGTGGACGCTCATAATGAACTTCCGGCCAATGACGGCAGCGGCGTTGATGCGTTGACGGCTTCGAGGGCTTGTCTTGGCCTGGCCTCGTCTGACCTGGTCCGGTGCCGTCCCGTCCGGCCTGGTCTGCAACGGCCTGGCACGAACTGAACGGTCCGTTGGTCTGTCTGTCAGTCGGTCTGTTGTCAGTTCGTCTGTCTGTGGGTCTGTCTTTGGCCTTTTGGTCTGTTGTTCTGTCGGTCTCTCGTTCTGACCGTCGTCGAGTGAGACGGCGAGTTTTCCACACTGCCATTTTCCGATGTACCAGGTAAAATGTTTGTTTCGTCGTTTTCCATTTGTTTTCGTCTTTTGCCGTTTGTTTTGCTTTCTGGTTCTTGTTCTGGTGGTCTGTAGTAGTAGTTGTTGTTGCTGCAGTCAGCTGTCTAACAATGTTCAATGAAGTATTTGCCATCGCGTTGAGTAATTTCTGTGCTGAACGCTGTGACAGACAGACGGACGGACAGACTGATGTCCGAGCAGGGGTCCGTCTGCATAGACAGTTAGTCGAACAATTGTTTGCTTAGAGCGTCGGCGGACTCAAACACGGAGAATACACTGAGAACATTCGAACATGTGAAAATTCTAAAAAATATAATTTTATGTCCAAAGCTTTATTCTTTCTACTTAAAGTTTAAATTAAAAGTTTTAATTTTTCAATCAGAATTGAAATTAAGAGTACTCGTGTAAATTTTTCAATTTTTCAAATTTGCTTTTAAATTAAATTTCATTTATTAAATGTTCAGCTTCCAATTTTGATGTCATAATTTATCGATAATTTTTCGTAGACATGTCTACCATTGCAAAATCTTCTCAGATCGAGTGAACTCGATTTTTCTCAGTGTTTCCGTCCCTTGCAAAGCCACCATTTCTTGAAACAATGGATTTCGGCTCACACAAATTACTCATACGCCAAGTGAACAGAATAGGGAGACAGGCAGAGAAATAAAAGACAAAAATTCAACAGAAATGAAAACGTTTAAAGATTTTGCTCCGATTTCAAAGTCATTATTTCTTGAGGTGCCGCTGAGAACAGACGGCATTTGGTATGCAAATATTTGTTTGGCCAGGAAATCTCGCATTGTTCCGTCGCACTTCCACTCGACCACTCGCAGCACTGACTGACACAATTTCCAAATGGAACCGAACAAAAAACAAAAATAAGAACACTACAGTCAACGTCAACACTCACCATCGTTGAAGTTTCGCTAAAGTTTTATCCACTTGTGATTTTTTCAAAAATATTTTAATTTTTTTCCTTTAAAGTTCCTTGTTTTTTTGTGTTTTTCGAGAACAAAAACAAAGTAAATCTATTTCGATCCTCTAAATTCGTTGCACTTGTTCGTTGTTTATTGTTGTTCTTATTGTTTGTGTTGTCTTGTTCGAATTAATCCACTAAGGCGCCAAAGGCGTCTCCGACACAACGCTCACACATACACACGCACACACTCTGGCAGACAGACGGACACAGGCACAGTCGTCTCGTCGTCTTCTTCGCCGCCGGTCAACTCGGTCCCACTCGATTCGGTTCGACTCCTGCGCTGGTGGTGCGATTTTTCTCTTCTCGTCTCGATGCGAAGCGAACTCGAGCGATTTACGACATCAAATAACAATCTCGCCGCCGCCGCGCGGCGTATTTATAAGGGAGAGCGAATTCGAAGTCGAATTCAACTCGACGGCTCCGACTGCGGCGACGACGACGACGACGCCGGCGACGATCGCGAGCTACGCATGCGCGCCGAGCGACGCGCCGCGGTGCGAGAACTTTTGGCAATTTTCTTTCGCCGTTCGCGCCGACTCCACTCCGGCCACAGCAACAGCAACAATAACAACAATGATGATGATGAGGATGGCAACAAGTTCAGAGCCTCCAACAGCCGAGCGAACAACAACAATGGGCCAGTGAATGCGAGCTGTTCGAAAACTCACCACGCCAAACCGAACGAAACCACACCATCGATATTCACCACGACTTGGTGTCAGCCGGTTGTTTTGCCCATTGTTGTTTCTGTACGATAGTAATAAAATTTTTGTGTTTTATGGTTAATCTCCGATTTTTTCTCCTTCATCTCCTTCTCCATCTCGTCTCTCAAACCTTTTCTTTTCTGATGATTCTGCTCATTCCACGGCTGCACAAGGCGCTGTCAATGGGACTGAGTTGCAGTTGCCGTTCATTTGTCATTGTTGAGATTGTTTTTGTTCCATCCGAGGCTGTCGTTGTTCTTATTGCTAATATATAATAGTCCATACATGTGGTCGGCGTTGCTTTAATTGTTATTTGTTCGCGTTGGCTTTTGCAGTAATTGAAATTCTTCGTAACGATGCGGTCGGTCGTCTCTTCGCCTTCGACCTTCTTTCTGCCTTCTGCCTCTTCATGTTTCGACCGTATGCTCTTCAGTTTCAGTGTTTGAACGTCGAACGTCGATTGCAAGGTGCGTTGCTGGGTGCGATGCAATTCTTCAATGATCTGCAGTTTTCGCGATGCCCCCTGAGCGATAATTGATTAGTCCGTAGCCGCCACCCGGAGTAGTCCGTGAATCATACGGATTTATCCTCGCTTGATGGGAAGGAAAAAAGTCAAATTCAAATTCAAAGTCAATACCACAATCGATCTGAGGTCACATGGCTAAGCTCTCGATATATTTAATGTCCTAATTTCCCATGCATGACTCGATTGAAATCAATGAATTCAGCAAGTTATCACTATAATTATTCAGAAAGTAATGTTTCGGAACTCACTCGCAATTAATTTCCGAGGTTCTTCAACCTATTCGAGTGAATAATTAAACCAATGATTTTTTCTTTTATGACGGCCGCGTATGCTGAAATATTGAACCTTACATTCCGAATTCAATTAACATTCATAAATTTCTCATTTGAACAATTATTGCGGCGACATTTCAATGTACAAGTTCATAAACAAGCAAAAACCTGAAAAAAAAAAAACGTAACACACATTTGCCCATCTTCAAAAATCAATTACACTCAGGTTACAATTTTCGAAAGTTGTTCAACTTGAGCTTCAAATTTGCTTTTACCATGTGCGCTCGATCTATTAATATACATGCGTAGATATATGTACTTATACAACACCTGATACTTATTTGCATGAAGCTGTTGATGGTAACATCTTACATTTAATTGCCAAATAAATTAAAATTCAATAATTTCAGCAATTAGCAATTGATTAGAAGCTGCTATAATTGCAGAGTTAACGATGCGAATCTGTACAAAAATTGAACGATCTAGATACTCGATCACGTCACAGATATATCGTGATTATTAATTAGCCAGTTATCAGCTGACAACCAAGGGAACCTGTTCACCCATTGTCGAACTCTAAAAACGATTTTTAATTATATCGACTCCTGACCAATCGTTGACTTGCGTTTAATGAAGTAGAATAATCATAAATGGGATATCGTTCATGATTAGTATCAAGAAAGTGGATTCACTGCTTCAGCGAACAATGCAAATGGCATTCTGCACAGTGGGACCATCCTGCCAACAGTATTCCGAATATTTGCGGCTAGTGTTGAAGCCATTCAATGCTGCCGAAATTCGCTCTTGACTCCTCTCTCGTGAAGTCTTGATGTCAAGTGCATTTCTGGCTTTGAATTGAAATACGATACGAAATCCATTTCGCCTCAACTGGCGCCCGAGTGGTTTATGAGTTATTGTCCTCATCGACGGCAACAACAACAGCAACTATAACAACAATCACAACAATAACGGACGTGATTGATTTAGGGTGCAGAAGCGGATAATGAATTTAATTAAATGGATTTCGTTGTGATTTTCAACTTTAAGTTTCGGCTTTAAAAACAAAAGATGGAATTCTTTGCGAATATTTCATATTTCTGCCATTCAGTTTTTTTCTCCGTTTAATTTTTTATGCCAATTAGGAAACTTTGAATGGACCGCGTGCTGGGCAACTCAATGACCAATGCTTTGTGGTCGTGTTACTTTGGTCTCTACGATTGTTGCTGTTGTTGTTCGGTCGTATGTGATGGCATGTGATGGCTTGTGATGGCATGCGATGGTGTTTTTCGGTTACTTGCGAACCTTTTTAAATGCCTTAATTAATAAAAATCATCTGTGCAAATACAAGTCGAGTCCAGTCCAGTCAAGTCTCGACCCGCACAACTCCCTGCTCTGCCGGCTTAAACCTCTTGGCCAACGAATTCCGCGTCCGACCCACCGCACGGGCGGAAGACGAGAATCCCCGGGGCTCAGTTGTAGGTGTTTGGTATTAAGGCGAAATCTCAAGATTCTGCCTGCTGCCCTCACTTTGGTCACTTCAATGTTGACTTCTGCTTTTAGTCTGTTGTTCCAGTCGTCTTTGGCTCGTTGTTGTTGATGTTGTTGTCATTGTCGTCGTTTCTGTCCTCTTCTTGTTTTCAGTTGGCCTAAACAGCTTTTAACTAATTAGTTCAATTTATTCGCCAGTTCGCCAGGTTGTTGGTTTTGTTATTGTTTTCGAGTATTTCTGCCTCTGGTTGTTACCATTTATCACACAGTGTTGTTGGTTTTCCGTTTTTTCGGTCTGCTTTGTTTTTGAGTACCTGAAACACTGTCAAATGTGGCACAACAAGAACATCGAGAACAGAAACAACAAGAAAATAACAACAGAACTAGTTTTAACCTCAAGTTAATCCATTTGAGGCTTCACTCGAAATCGAGAGCTCTTGTTCTGTTCTTAAAGACACAAAAAATGTATATATTTGGTTTGTTGAAGCTCCATATTAAGTGCTCGAAGTTTAATTACTGCCAAAACTCTCAGCAATACCTACAAGAAACAACAACAACTATTGGCTACAACAACAACTGGGCAATACCCGAACAACATCCTCAAGTACGGCCCAATCGAACCTCTCACTGACCTTGTTTGGCTGCCTTCAGAAGCCTCCGACCGAGGAACTCCACGTGCATCCTGCTAAACGATTCCTTGAGATTCCATTCACATTCACAGCTGCTCGACTTCCTGCAACTCCCTGATTCAGTTTCCACTTCTCCCCCTACTTCTACTCTAGGTCGGTCCGGCTCAGGCGTCATCGAAATCAGGTTTCCAGGTTTTATTTTTCTCACATTTTTTGTTATTGTCTTGCTATTCGCTTCCAGTAAGGAAACATGTTCTGGCAAAAGCAATCGAAAGTTCTTAGCGATCGCGATTCGAGATGCAGCTGCCTGACCTTGCAATGCCGTCGGCCGGATCCGCCTCTGGTCCGCCCAAAGCGGTCCGTAAAACACACACATTTCATGTAGATATTATCCATAAGGGAGTCTTGCGGTTTTCGCTGTCTGCGACTGTAACTTCTTCATATTTTTCTGGAATGTTTTGCCTTTTTGGAGTTGACGTACTTTTGTCTCAATTGCGTCGGTGCCTACACAGAAGAGCAGCTTGAGTCGAAAAAGACACGTTCGAGATAATCGATTACTTTGAGTAAAATTTATTATATTTAGGTTCAAACCCCATTTTTTCGGAATTTCCTAAGAATTTGAAATAATTTGGAAATAAAAAATATTCATCGATATATAATTATTGCTGATTTTTTTAAAGGAAATTCCGAATTTTTAATAACTTTATTTATTATATTTTTTGAAATTACACTTCTTTGTGTATTCTTTAATATCCAGAACAAATTGCAAATAAAATGTTAAGCATTTTGATATTTTATTCAAACCAACAAGCCCAATTTTTACCTATGTCGACTTAAATTATTATAATTTGTAGTCCACGAATACTTTTTAATAATAAAATAAAAATGGCCGTCGTTAAAAACACAAAATTTAATTCACCGTCCATAAAAATAAAAATTCAGTTGAATTGCACTAATAAAAGTTATTTTTATTTGTAAGTGTGATTTATTTTTAAAATTAGCTTGAATATATTGTTTTTTTGCCTTATGGTTAATTTTTTATTTACACTTTTATCATACTTTTATAAAATTAATGTATTCTCTGAATACTTTGGATTCCAGGCACTTGCTTTCTAACTTAATGCGAAATTTTTTTGGTTTTTTTGTGAATTTGTCAATCGACTTGAGTTCATTTGACAGTAGTTTTGGGTTCTCGGTAATATTTGTTTAACATTTCTTGGACGTCGACTAGACCGATATGTGAACTCAACATCTGTTTGCATCGTCACGCCTGTTTGATATTCACAGCAAACTTGGTACGGCTTTTACCGATTCTCCACAATACATTTGTCGATCTTGAGATAATTCAATGTCCAGCTATACAAATGAGAATTCATAAAAATCACCACCACTCAGTGTCGCGAACCATATTTTATTACCGTTTATTTCAATCATAATTTTCAATTACAATTTTTCTCATTTCCATGATAACGACTGAAGGAACAATAGACAATACCTAGCCAGAAGTCGCTTCTGTGGTATTCGAATTACACGCCATTGATTCGACTTCGAGCATAAACCTCGTTTAACCCATTAATTCGTTAATTGTTCGGTGATTAATTGGTTTTATTTAATTCAGTCATTCATTCGAATAGGCGAGCACTTTGTATCGAGAAATCATCGGCTTTTTCAATCAAAACTTTAATGAAATTCAATATACAATAATATAAAAATATATATAATTTAGTTGAAAAAAAAGTCTTGAACCTATAATTAAAGAAGCCGAGATTCTCTTGTTAGGTGTTAAATTTATGATCTCGAAAATGGTTAATTATCATGTGCTTCCACCGAGCTCTAGGGACTCCGGCCACCTCTCAATGACTATCAGGTCTTTCGTCTACCGCACATCAGAAGAAGTCTTAAATAGCTTCACCTACAGGTCAATGCCTTCCGCCTGAGGAACTGATGTTAACATTTAGTTGCCTTAGATTTTTTCGAGGCCAATATCAAAAGACATCATCGTGGTGCCCTGATGTTTTGTCTTATCTACCGACCGAACGTCAAACCGACCAATATATCCTTTATGTACTTTGGATTGCATTATTGAGCAACTGTGTTCAGCTATTAATATTCTTAATTAATTTTTATAATTTATAACATTCCAGATTTCACGAACGACGTACGACGGACGCTTCGAACTTTCACACAGAGCTAACATTTTTCAAATTTCATGGTCACTCGTACATTTTTGTGGTCAAAGCGCCATGGCTTCTGATGGTTCTTTTGTTGTACCTTGGCTGTTGGCTGTTGGTTGCTGATGTCGGTTGTGGTAGCTCGTCGCGTTAGTACCTTGGCGGCTATTGTTGTTGTCAAGTTAAACCTGTGGTACAAAGTGTGGAAGATCAAACACAAAAATTGTACTGAGAATTTGTCTTCATATTTTTTTCCATTCATTTAGTGCTTTAAAAAGCGATTTCCTTAAGTGACTCATTTAATAATGGACGTACAGTGTCTTGGAATCGTTCAGAACGAACACCCGTGAATGATAGGCTGTGGTTGTTCTCGTCCAATTAAACGAATTGTTTCGGTTTGGTTTGGTTTGGTTTGGTTTGTTTTATTTCGATCTTATTATGATTGCGCTGCTGGCATTACGCAAGAGTCGAATGCGTGGTTGGTCGAGAGACTCCATCGTGTTTCACTTGAGAGTCGGCACCCACGATGATGTTGACTTCATCATTGCTGACTTATGTTTTCCGCTCGACATTTATATTCCAGTTAAATAAAATTTATCGGCTGACAATCGGAAATATTAAAGCAGTCCGACAGGCAATAGTTCAAAAAAATGCATCAAGAAATTAACGCAATAAATTTCATTGTTTGCATTATTTATGATGATTGAAAGAAAATTAAATTCTTTTAGCCAAATACACTGAGCAAATTCTTCTTCGCTAGCTGCTTGATTCGTTAAGGAAATTCTACAGACTTCTACTACTTGACAACTTGCACTTCAGGCTCAACATCTGAGCTAGAGTGCTTTTTCGAAAACTCTCCAGAGTTCTGAGTTCGCTGATCGACTTTTTTCGAATTAGGGTTGAGTGTATGACCAAAATAATCAATTCGTAGGATCCTCACGATCAGACGACACAAAAAACGTGCAAAGGAATTTCTCATTCTCATTCTTTTTAGTTTTATTATGTTTAATCTTGTCTTCTTTATTTTTTTTCTAAAAAACGTTCAAAAGCAAAAGTTGTAATCGATACACGGCGGCAGTTGTGTTGCATACAAATGAGTTCCTGGCGATCTGGAAATTCTCTACATAAAGTCTACGAAAAGCAATAAAGAACGAAATCAAAACACTGAAATGAGACTCGGTAATGGCTTCTGATTCAATCCGATTGTCGTTGAGGTAGAGAATGGTAGAGGGAGGCATCATGAGCTCAGATGATAACATCATGTTTCTTTCAGAGAGCGAATATACCGAGTTGATGAAGGAAATTCGCACAATTTCAGTAACTTTGGTCATTTGTAGAATTTTTTGTCTGGTCGCATTACATTCTGTACTCACTTCCTACCTCGATCTGACCTGAAGCGTGGCCAGCAAAGTTGCTAAAAATAAACTTCCCGAATTCAATGTGATTGCAGACCATTTACGGACTGTACAAATCTCTTGTATTTAAAGTTGTTATTTCAATTATTGTTGCCGTTGTTGCTGTTGTTGTTGCTATTGTTCGCCTGTCGGTTTTAAACACTAAATTTGCGTACTTAATGTTCGAGTGCGTATCTTGAACGGTTTTTGTTTTGTACTTCTTTTGTCTACAACATCTTCGTGTAGGACAATTAACACAGCCATCGGCATGGACAACATAATTTTCATTTCGGACATGTCGGAATGTAAATGGAAACAATTTGGCACGTTTGGAATTCGGAGTAAATAAAAAATGTTAATTTAATATGATAAGATCGAGGATAGAGAATCGAGGAGACCTTGAAATGAGAGAAAGGTCTTTGGAATATCTTTCCCAAATGGAATTAGTAGCGTTTCATTCGGATTGGAATTTACAAAAACCCTTTGAGCCTAAAATGTATCATTAACATACGGGTTTTTGGAACATCATCATTGTGATAAATCAGTTAAGTTAAGTCGTTGAACTTTTGGCTAGAATAGTTGTTTCGTCTGAACTCTATGCAAATTAGGTATCGGCCTAAAATGCTGTGGGATTTCCGAATAAGAACTACATACAATTAAAATCTTCAATTTAAAATCAAAACAATATAAATTTTCGACTTCGTCTTGAATATCTGATTTGGCTAAAAGAAATAATTAGCTTGCATTTAAATTGATGATTAAAAAGAAATCAAACGTAGAATTGAATAAAACCCGAAGATTTGGAGCGAAAGGAAGAGAACCGATAGAAAAATCAAAAAAATAAACCAGTAAGCAGAAATAACATTAAGATAACTATGTATAGAACGACGAGGAACAAGAGTCATTATCATTACCTTGATGATCATCATCAGCAGCCGGACTGAATGACGTCGTTCAAGTGGTTCGAAATGGCATTTGAGGTGTTTTCAGCACGGATCAACCTTTCGGAGCCGCATTCATAAATCTTCCGGAGCATATGTGAAGCGGCTCAGAACGCGCCCATTCGGCGGCGGAAATTAAAAGCTTCAGGAAAACCTTTAATGGGTGGAAAATATTTAAAAGACCACAACAACAGCAGGCGAGCCAGCGAGGCCAATGAAAAATAAGATTAAATAATTATAATATAGAAATAGAAATAAAGAGAACAGAAAGACAACCGACCGACCGAGAGACCGACAGCAAGAAACACATGCGGAAACGCGCAACTAATCAAAGAATTAGCAACATTTGCAGAGCAATGAGAAGGTGTTGCTCGGCTGAAGATGACGGTATTGTGGTCGGTTGTTGTTGTTGTTGTTTGTGCTGTGCTGTTGTTTTCGTTGGCGAGTCGACGGTGGCAGACGGTTGAAGAAGAAGGAGGAAAAGGAAGGCTTTGGATTTATTGCCCTTGCCTTGCATGGAGATGAAAAATTGAAATAAAGTAAAATCCATACAACACAATACAATATAATAAAGTTAACTTCAAAAGAAAACAATGCAAGAACAACGAAACCTGTGAAGGTCACTTGGACGTGCTGTGCTCGCGATGCGTTGCGTCTGACTCTGTTTTTCTTTTGTGCTCTTTCTTTTCTTATTTTTCCTCTTAATCCCCCTAATTTTGGACATATTAAATTCCACTCAAATTCCACCGGCTTCCACTGGGGCGAAAACAGACGCCAACGCCAGAGCAGTTGCACTTTCGTGAAACAAAACCGGCTGCAGCATAATTTATGTTGTTTTCTGCTGAAGTCTCGCCGGCGCCAACCCGAAACCCGGCCGAAAATTGCAGCACGAAACATGTTTCGGCAGATGCCGCTCGTTACGTTGCAGCCGTGCAGCAACCTTGCTTGGAGGTCAGTTGCTCGTGCCCCTGCCATCGACCACGGTCGTCCAGGACCAGGGTCTCGAAGTGCATCGTTCAACGACCTCTCGCTGGCCGTGATCATAATGAGCGATCGTTATGAAGGCGTTCGAGTTTTGCGGTTCAGGAGCTCCTTTTATGAACCACTGAAGGTCGATCGAGCGGACTGGCCGAGGGAAAGTCTCAGGTTCTCAGACTCGAAAGACTCACGACAGGAACTAAATACTTTCTTAGTTAAAAAGAGCGAAAAAATATCAGGATGTTTTCCCCAAGTCCATGATCTGGAAAAGCTCGTTCAAAACCAAAGACTCAGGCAGCAAACTCGACTCGCCCACCATGCACTCAAGCATTTCTGCATGGAGCCGATTTAATTCAATTTTCCTCAACTCTCTTGCCATTTGTGGATAACGATCAATTTCGTTTCATTATCAAGTGATTTTGAAATCGATAGAATGACCGATATCTTGACTTATTTCAATGGACCGTAGCCGAAACCGCACAACACGTTGAATAGAAAACTCATTTGACCCAGACCTGAAGAACCGAAACCTCTCGCATTCACGACCTCTGCCACCCATTGGAAATCGCCGCAATCGGATGCGGTGAATATGTGAATATATGTGTTTCATTGCCAAGTCGAACAATATCACGTGCAATAACTTCAAACACATCAGCAACGACAACAATAATAACAACCACAAGAAGCTTAACCACAGACAACCGAAACCGAAACCGAAACCCACCACCAACCCTAGCACCAGCACCAGCAGACCAACGACGATCAAACGACAGTCGCCAGCCGACAACCGACAGTCGACAGCCAAGAGCCCAGAGATCGTCGTGATCAATTGCCGGCACTGCAAAGTCCCCAACAATGGGACGCATTAAGCACGGAATTACTTGGCGTGGCAGCGACGGCGACGGTGACGGCGACAGCAACCGTCGAGGGAATCAGTGAGATTTCACAAGGGTCCCTCGAGTCGATGTCTTATTTTCGGCACTCTGACTTTATTTTCCTCGATTACAACAGTGAAAAAAGATACATTTTAATTCGCGCCGAACCTGATTTTCTTCGAAACACGCAACATTCAAATGTTGCTTCCTCGTCTTCATCGTTGTCTTCATCTGTTTCTTCTTCTGCTGTGGGTCACTGGCAATAATTCAACAATTACGCTGCGTTAATTGTTGTTGCAACAACAACAACACGGCCAACAACAGCAGTGGCAGCTGACGGCGGACTCGGATACGGTCCGAAAGTCAAGTGCGTTGCAGCGCCAGAGAGGCCGACGCCGAACGCCGGACGATGATGACGACGACGACGGCCACGGCGTACTTGACACGTCGTATCTCGACGCCTCGGAGTCAAGAGTCCGGCGGTGTGGCCGAGCGGGCTGCGGGGCGCCGCTGCCGCCCACCTCGTCGAGACTGCGAGAGCCGAAACGACTCAGTCTACAAATTTCGGTAACAAATGACATTTTAAAGCGTCGGGGCGGCTTCTTGAGCTTGCGGCCTTTGTGTTCGTGTTGGAGACGGTGTCGGTTTCAGATTCGTGGTCGGCTTTGGAGCTCCTGCTGCTCCTTGTGTTGTTGCCTCGGCCGGGCTTAGTGTTAGCGCTTTGTATGGTCAGCTTTTGTTTTTGTAATTGAATGAACTTTTTGAAATATTTAAATTAACGTTTGGGTTTTTGTTATTGCATTTTGATATCTACATTTTTGGGGCTTTGGTTATGCTCATTGTTGTTGTTGCTGCTGTTGTTGTTGCCGGTCGTTGCGGCTACGGTTGACACCGACACTTGAGTTCAAGTGCGTGCACTTGGAGCTTGAAGCGGTGATTAAGAGATTCCCATTGTTGAAAGTTGAATGAAATTTCAACCTGGCGTCGTCGGCGTTGCTCATCGTCATTGGTATTGTTGTTTTTCTCTGTTTGTATTATAGTCGTTATGGTTGCATCGCCCCGAACTGAACTGAACCCGAAATTATGCAAATTAACAAAACAAAAATCTGATAAAAGAAATGTCGCGGAACATTAGAAGCAGCAGGAATGAGGCAGGCAGCTGTTGCGACATCGTTGGGCGATCATTTACCAATGTAGGTTATGGGAAAATGGGTGAAGTACAACAGGTACAGTAACAAAACCCACAGCAATTGACGATTGTTTGTTTGCCCTGAGTGTTTGGTGGCACTTGGTCGAAATTGATTTCCTACACTAGATTATGGTTATGACCAATGTCATTTTTTTCTCTAAAAATGTAGACAAACAAATGAAAAATTGATTTAAAATATTTAAAATTATTAGTCATATCGAATTTGTTAAAAATATCCAACAGTAAATTATGAAAACCAACACTCAAATGCCTCCCAGCCGCTGTGGGCTGTTTGCAAATGTGCGACATTTGTAATTGGCGTAGCAGAAGGTTAATCACCTCGGCCGTCTGCCAGCCGGCATCCATTAATACCGCGATTAACGCTCCGACGACCCCCGAAACGGATCATTAAGACCGGATCGCCTGACTCGGTTGGAAATGGGATCACAGCAGACGCAGAGCCAACGGCGACCGGTCAACGGAGATTATGTTGTGACAGGTCAGCGCCGGTAGCGGCGCGCACAGTGGGAAATCGGAGAAAAACACGACGACTCTTGTTCCAACTCCAACCCCAACTTCGCACCAACCTTCAGTCGCCGACTAACGACGTATCAATTGTAAATCAAATGGGATTGTAAATCTTTCTTATTTGGTTTTCACACGCATGCCAATATCCATAAATTACTACTGGAGTTCCTGATCGCTTCCGATCGACGGCCCGGCCTATGCAAATTCGGGCCACGATAAACGGTAGCTGTCGCCGACTGATCGCCAACTATTGTTTATCATTGTGTTGTGAACGACATTATTTCCGTTGCTATTGTCATTGCTGCTGCCAGGGCGACATGCTTTTTGTGATCATTTCTTGTTTCGTTTTCTTATTTCGAAGATGTCGAATGACTAACGTTGTCGCCGAAGAATCGAGCAATTAACGCAATAACGACCTTCCACCCTCTTCCCCCGATGCCCCCTGGCACCGATCGTCATCGTCGTCACCGCTGTCGCCGTTGGAAATTAAGTCAATATCACGATCGAACAATAGAAGTCAATATTAATAATCGCCATCGACGGTTTATGGCCATTTAGCAATGGCCAATGGAAATGTTGCTGACACTGAAGATCATAATAATTGCTCCTAAGCGGCGAACAATGGCAGGTGGAGATAAAAAATTGCGTTACCAAAAAATGGAAAAAAATGTTATAAAGCCGTGCTTAGCACATTAGACACGCCGCCGAACTGCTGAAATTTTCGCCAATTTCGGCAAATTGTGGTCATTTCTTAACACAATGAACATCGTAAACATTTTTCGACCGCAGCGAAAATCGCCAACGTCGATCGTTCGAGTGAACAAAGGAGAAGAATCTCCAGGCCACCTACGCACCAGTCGTGAGCTTAATCGAAGAACGTGTTCAGTATCGTTTTTAGAAAATTTAAATTTTGGTATGAATAAATTGCTAAACTAACAACATGGAAGCGAAGGAACAACGAATTCGACAACGAAAACATTTTAAAATGAATTTTGTGAAATTAAGTTAGTTTGTGTCTTACGTCTTTTGTTCGTCGTCTGTGGAAATAAAATGCAGACGTCACACGGTTAGTCAGAAATTCGAATCAGTTCGATTGTGTACTAAATTAGAATACACCGAGAACAAAATCCCACTGAAATCAATCGGGATAAGGGGTCAGGGTCGCACCTCACTAATAATTTATTTTATAAGCCTTCGAGATACGATACGTCAATATTTTATGAAAAACACTTAATTAGTAAGACCATTAAGACCGGTCTTATCCCAATTGATATTTCAATTTCCAATAAAAAATACATACGACTTGCAATTTAATCTCTTACAATTTAATGCCTTACATTTTTATGACATTTACATACCGAGTAAAAAAAAATAACCGAAAACATGTGCTCTTCATCTCGGGAATTTGGCGAATGATTAAATGTGAAGCGTGAAATGTCTGGAATTGCCTGATATAGTTTATTCCGTAAATTGTCTATTTATACTGAAACTTGTTTTGGCAAAAATCTGATAATTTATTATTTCAATCCCCAATTCGTACAATATCTGTGTGCATAGATATATAAAGAATATATGGATTATGTGGGGTTTCAATAAATTATTCCAAACTAATTACTTATGAATTTAGCCACATTTTGAAAACGGGAATGAAAGGTCAATATATTAGCTAGTTTCGATCGAATTAATATTCTATATTAGTTGAAGTTTGATTCGATAAAAACAACTTTACTTTCTCTTCGGTTGGAAATATTTAAGTTATTTCTCAATATCTCTCAATTCGACGCACATTGCCAAGTTCACGACTTTTTAAAGCAAAGTCAGTGCCTCCATACAAATGTCATTCTGATAAAATCTCAAACAAATTCTTTATTCATTTTGTATATTTTGAACAACTCAAAGTCAACTCATAAAATATCCGTTTATACCCAGATCAACATAACGAGTAAAGAGCTAATGGCTGTATATATATCGTTTAGAAATTTTATTTTTGGTTCACTTCACTCCTTTTTTTATGGTTTGTTTCTTGTTTGTACATAATGTTGTAAAATGATACATTAAACCTATACTTGATATGTAATAAAATTGTAAATGTAGTAAAATAAAACCGAGAAAAAGACGTTGAGAGTAGCTGCAAATGAAGACGACGTGGTGATGGAGCAATTCAATGATTGTTGTAATCAGGGGACGAGGTTAGAAATAGTGTCCGTGGTAACCGCCGTGGTAGCCGCCGTAGTGACCGCCGTAGTAGGGGTAGCCTGTGAGAGATATTTTTGTAGATTAGGGAAATACACTTTTAAATTCGCCTATGATTAAAATTAAATAAAGCTTGAGCTACCATCAACTGAAGGCTAATATGTGAACAGAATTAATGAATTTGTTTAAATTTTTTTTAATTTATTTAAATTGTACTGCCTTTTATTTCAAATATTTCAAAGAGTTTGTCCTTATCTTTGTGGCTAATATCTCCTAGCACAGACTAAAAGAATTAAAGTCTTAGCTAACATCATCTGAAGACTAATAAGTAAAAGGAATTACTAAGATCATGTTAAATGTAAAGCACAGAAAAACTAATGGTTTTAAATTAAATCAAATAATCGACTTTTGTGAAAATATATAATTTTGGCAATGTATTCTTTTTATATTCTTGTTTTTTATGTTTCTCTGGAAACACAAATCCGGAATCTACACTTTTCCTCAAATATTCTGCCCTTTGCTTTATTTCACTTTGTAGTTTTTTTCTCTGTAGTTATTCTCTATTGTCTCAGACTCCTCCACTCACCGATTCCGTAGTAGCCCGAGTAGTAGGGATAGTAGCCGCCGTAGTAGCCTCCCAGGTAGGGGTACGAGGAGTAGTAGCCGTAGCCGAAGGACGAGGCGCCCTGCAGGTCCTCCTTCTCGGACTCAGGACCGGCGCCTGCCTCCAGATCCTCCGCCGCCGAGCCCGAGGGAGCGGCGGCGCGACGTTGTTGCGGTTGGGGGCGTGGCACGGCGGTGGCCAAGTGGCAAACCGCGACAACGACGAGCAGAGAACACAAGACGAGACTTAATTTCGACATTTTCAACTGGTTTTCTTTTTTCTCTTCAAAGGAGCAGGACAAATTTTAGAATTTAATATTGTTTTCAATTTAGTCCTCGGCGAGGCTTAAGAATTATTATTGAACGATGCTTCGACAACAATGAACTGACAACCTGGCCAGCGAAGAACAACGCTTTTATACAACAACAAACTGCCGCCGACGATGACAACAACAAAATGAATGAATGAAATGACAATTTTTCCTCAGGAACACACGCGCACACACACACATACACACACTTACGTTTCCATTGTGCAATGAATATTGGGAAAATTACATGAACAGCCAACAACAATTCGACTACAAGAACCACCTACTACTACTAAAACTGCAACAACAACAGCAACAACAATGGCAAGAGCGATGCGTGCTGCTGCTGCTTCCAAGGCTTCTGTTATTATTGCTGCTGTTGTTGATGGTGTTGTTGTAATGGTAGTTTTTGTTGCTGCTGTTGTTGCCGTTGTCGAAGGCATTTTCGATTTGCATGACGGTGGGCGCCAATGCATCATTGACTTCACTGAAATCCAACCGACTGCCTTCTGTCTGCTGCTCTCTTTCTCCCTCTCCCTCTCGCCCTCGCCCTCACCCTCACCCTCGCCCTCCCAGCAGGTGACCCATGAAGGTGGGGGTGGGCGGCGGCGGGCTCTGGCCTGGTTTTCCAGCCCCGCGGAGCCCGCGCTAGGGCCGTGGCCGGGGTCCCCGGGGTCGTACGCGCTGGAGCAGCTGCGTTTAGCGTAAATGCCTTCTTACGTGTTGTTGTTGTTGTTGTAGTTGTTGTTGTATTTGCCTTGCATGACCGACTGCTAATTATTATTATTCGCCATTTTCAGTTGTTGTTTTGTTTTGGGTTGCTGCTTTTTCGCTTTTGTGAATTTTTACTATTTTGTCTTTATTGTTGTCTGTTGTCTGCTGTTGTTTTTCTCTATCTCTTAATTCAATAATTTATTTTGAATGTAACATTTTTAATTCGGAGGCCAATGTCAGAGAACAAGAAACAACAATGCTCGGCCAGCAGCAACAACTACAATCGAAAGCAGAAAAAAAGTCACAACAATGGTGGTTGGCGGGTTGTTGGGCCCGGAAGGAGGGGACGGGGGAGCGGAAAAAGGGGTTGTCACGAAGACATTGACCATCGCAATTAACAAATCGCAGACTTTTTCAAATTGTTGTCTTACATTTTACAACTTTTTGGGCCTTCTGATAAATGTTAGTAAATTAGGTCTTCAGAAGGGAGACAAAAGTATGAAACGAAAAAGTGGGAATTGCAAATATTTTCCAATTGAATTCGATTTGATACATTTTGTATTTTATGTACGGTAAAGTATTCCAAATTTAACAATTGACACTCTAATTGATTCCAAACACTAATTGATTAAAACAAAGCCGCACGGATCCGCTCCCACTGTACCAAACTGAGGTTCGCTCATCCGTTCCACATTTCAATGAACCCGCCTGTGAACAATCTAGTTGGCGCACACGATGATAATAGAGAGCTTTAGCACATTATCAAATATTATCGTAAAACAAACAAATAATTATCAATTAAGACAACGGCACACGGCACGACCGACCGATCGACCGATCGACCGACTTTCGTTCACAACACGCACGGTATAATGACCGCTAGCAGCAGAGGGATAATCAGAGTCAGTGTCGTCGACATGCTTTTCTCGGTCACCGTGCGACACTCGCACCCGTGCACAGTGACTTGACGAGACGACGAAACGTGTTTACACGCCAGCGAAGGCTTCGCTTTGGATCATTTCGCCTTAGCAAATGATCTTTACTGTACTGTAACAATCGTCAATCGCACCCGATTACAACTCATGATACGGAGAATTCGAATCGAGTGATGGAAAATCTGTTGACAATTAAAGCGAGTACTAAACGTGGCCACCGTACCATGAACTGGCGAGATACTAAGAACAGGTTTAACCTTACAAACGGCCCATGGCAAAGAGAATCGTTTTTGGTGTACCCACGAGGTAATTACGAAGTGCGAACCTGCCCAACTTCCTGCCCGACTGCGAATGTCACTGGGACGCTCAGTTCGCCCAGTTCGCGGGCCACTAATTAGGGTCTAAATTGGTTTTAATTATCATTCCGCAGCTCAATCCAGTTCTTCTAAATCGTCTTCTACTTTGTGCCACTTTGACTTTGTGTCCGCGGCAAGGCCACCTCGGAGAGTCGGTCGGTCGGTGCTGCGAAGCCGGCGGTAATGCTTTTGTTGTAATGAACTTAATGTGCTGTAACCGACACCCGAAACCCGGTCCCTTCTCTCGGAACGAGACGAAACAAATCACTTAACGCTCCACATTAAATCTTCCGACCCACCCAAGGCCGTTGGGAGGAGGAACGGGTTTTTTCGTTTCCTTTTCGATTTTTCGAACTTTTTCGCCAAGAGACTTTTAGTTCATCGAAATACAAATACATATATATTGGTTCTAAATACTTATTCTGTTTTTAATTTATCGTCTTATCTTTTTGGTTTTGTTTTTGATTTTGTTTTTGTCTGAAGTTAGGTGAAACTGAGACGATTTGTTACTTTGTCATTTCACCCACTGTTGGGTTGATAAATATTCGTGGTGATTGTTGATTTGCCAGTTGTAGAATATCGTCGCTGGGATTCTCATCGCAAAAACACGTTATTTAAAGAGGGGTTGGTTTTAATGGGCTATAACGGTATAATGCCTTATCTGTAGACTGACCGGAACCTGTTGCTCCTGTGCAAAGTACGATTCGAGGTATTTACGTAAGTAATTGGTTAACTCGGAATTTTTGTTTTGTCACTAAAACAAACCGAAAAAAAGTCAGTTCATTTGAAATCCGCTTGGGCCAAAAAGACCATCATAATGAGTAGTTAAATTATCGATGTATTCGCCATAATTTTTAAATCATGCACATTTTTTTGTAATGCTAAATTTTTCTAATTCAGAAAAATAAATAAATAAAAATAAATATTCTTTTTGTACATTTTGATTAACAAACACACATGCCTTTCACTTTCAGTCCCGTCCATCGATCCATCGTATATTTATTTGATATTCCATCGCTGCTTTATCGTTATTGGTTCTACACATTTATTAATGTTCTTCTTGATTTACTGCATGTTCTCAAGTAATTTCTATACACATTTATTGGTTTTTTGTTTTTTGTATTTATTTGTTTTGAGATTGTTATAGTTTTTAGTGCTGTTTTCTGCTTCATCAAAATTATTTACCTACAGTTTGCAAATTGATCGCTGCCCAGTGGGGTGTCGGAGGTCGATAAACTCGCGATATAAATCAAGCAGACGAGGAAGGCACGAGTCGCCGGCAGACAGACGAAAAGTTCCTGAAATACCTTTCGTGACTTCACGGCTTCTGGTGGGGGACGAAGGTCAAGGTCTGCTTGATATGAAAATATTCTTTGTTACTTTCAACCACAAAAATGTTGCTTGATCAAGTGATACTTTTTACCAAAACACCTCTCTAACACATACATATTTTTTTAACTAACATCGTTTAGCAATAATACGAATAATAAATAGATTGCAACCCACTTCTTGTTCTCCAAAAGTTTACTGAACTTTCTCTGACCTCGTCGACACCTGACATCGTTCTTAATCTTTCCTAATCTTAATATGAAATTCTTTCAAAATTAAAATTCAACACCCAAATTCACGCCGAAACTGATGTTGCCTTAGGGTCTTCGCGGTGGAATTCAATTTTTCAAAATTAGTCTAAAGCCCTTATTAATTGTGATTTTTTCTACTGTCATTCAGTGATTTTTTTCCAATGCTATGCTTCGATTGGAACTATTTTGTGATAAATGAGTTTAGTCAAATTCTTCGACTTTCGGCACGAGCGTCGAGCGTCAAACGTGGCCACACTGGATTTTTGCATAATCTTTTAAATCAATCAGAATTATGCAAACATTAGTAAAACCACTTGTTTATTTCTATCTTTCTCGGCAATCTATTTTACTGACCCCCCTTCGAGACCCCAAAGAGAGACTATCAGAAGAGAGATTTATATTTCACTAAAATATGTGGATGAACAATTTAAGCAATAAATATTCTTAAGTGATTTCACTCCAGATTCGACCACGCCCGCTAGAGGATCTCGTAGGCCTGCGAGCGGTCGGTCAACAGCGTGCGGTTCCTCATGTAGGCCTCGGCGTTCGGGATGTCCGGGAAGCCGTGGAAGACGGCGGCCGTTGGACGCGACTCCGCCGCCAGCTTCGTCTCGTAGATCCTGCCCTCGCCGTTGATCAGGTACCAGTTGTTCTCGGCGTCGTTATTGATGCTAGTGATCGGCTTCGAGGTCACGGTGTATTCGCGAGAATTCAGCGTCAACTCCGTGGTGGACGACGGAACTTCCGCATTCGCGTTCGCGTTCGCTTCCGCCTCCGGCGTGGCGAAGTCGTTGACGATCTCCTGCAACTGATTCAGGTACTTGTTCAGATGGTTGAACTCGCCGAAGTCCTCGGGCGCGTCCTCGATCGGCGTCGAGGCCGCCACGAACAGAGGAAGCCCCACGTTCGCATCATCGTTGGCGGCAGGGGGTGGAAGAGTGTCGTTGTTGTTGTTGGTCTTTCGCGCCCTCAGCTCGAACTCGTCCTCCAGATCCCTGAGGTTCTTGGCCTGCAGCATGTTGCGGATGTTGGTCATGATGTCGTCGTACAGCAGCGACGCCGTGTTGTTGACCGGGGTCCTCGAGAGTTTCTGCAGCTTCCGCGTGCGTTTCGGACCCTCGGCCGGATCGACTGGGATGCGTCGGGTCGAGGTCGACGACTTCTCGCGCAGCCGTTGGCCGAAGCGTCGCGCGGGCCGCGAGTTCGTCATCGTCGTCGTCGCTGTCGTCGCGTTGGCCTCGACGCTGATCTGCTGCCGCATGCAGTCGATCCTGCGACGCAGCACCTGGAGGCGGTCCTGGGGCGGCGAGTTGTTGTTGCTATTGTTGTTTTTGCACTGCGGAACCCCGGCCTGGCCCCGATTGCCCCGCCACACCGAGTCCACGATGGCGTCCGTCGCGTTCACCGAATTCTCCAGAATGTTGAAGACCTTCTGCTCGCGCCACTGGACGCGCTCGTTGGGCTCGATCTCGCCGATCAGCTCCGCGGGCCGCGAGTCGCTCTGGAAGCGCCGCCGCAAGAGGTCGCTCGTCGTCTGGTTCGCCGCAGTTGCTTCGATTTCATCCCCCGCTTTGGCTTCCCTTCCGGCGCCGTCGGGCGCGAAGTGGGTGGCGTTGCGCAGCAGCTCCGAGATGTGGTCGATCAGCTCGAGGCCCTTCAGCAGCGCGTACTTCTGCTTGAGCTCGTCCTTCGGGGAGCTGGTCGTTGTTGCTTTTGATGCATTTGAGTTGACCTGGCGCTTGGCACGACTTAGGAATCCTCGTATCATGGTCGAAGGGGATCCGCGCCCTTCGACGATTGTCTTCTTCTCGATCGCCTTCAACTTCGCCCTCGTCTTCTTCGCCACGGACGAGGCCGAGCCCTTCTTCTGTGCCTTCATGCGGTCGTCCGTCGAAGTCTTTTTCGCCTTGCCACCCCCTCTGGCCTCCCGCCTCACCCGCTCCTTGCGCCGCACCTTCGTCCGCTGCCCGCCGTGCTGCAGCCGCTGCCCGCCCTCGAACTGCCGCCGCTCGTAGCCCTGCTCCAGCAGCACCGTCTGCCGCTTCTTCATCTGGATCCGCTCGCGGGCTCCCTGCGGCCTGTCCGCCGTCGGCCGCCGTTGACGGTGCCAGTAGCGCTCTCTCTGTCGCACCGACGCCAGCACCTCGAAGGGCGGCGGCGGCGCTGCTGCGTCGACGGCGGCGAACTTCGTTGGCGGTCGCAGCGTCTTCCGCGGCTTCGGCGGCAGCGCCAGCGCCGAGCCGACGTCCTGCGACTCCTGCGTCTGCAGATCGACGAATTTTCTCGGGGCGTCGACCCGCACCTGCTGCGACGACGGCGATGCCACGGGCACGGGCAGCTGCACCTGGCCCTGGCCGTGCTGGGCGAAGAGCTTCATCTGCTGGAAGAAGCGCGGCGGCTCGATGATGTGGATCACGTCGCCGTCGTCGTCCACGAAGCCCGAACGGACGTCCTGCAGATGCGGCGGCACCCGATTCGACGAGCTCTGGGGCCGGGGCGCCGACACCCGGTACGTGGCCGATGCCTGGGGAGGGGTCGCTGTCGTCGTCGTCGTTGTCGTTGTCGTCCTTGCCGCCATCGTCGTCGTGGACGGTGGGAGGTCGTCGGTTATTGTTATTGCTCTCGATGAGGCCGGCAGCAACAGCAGAAGGAGCAGGAGCAACGGCAACGTCGAAGTCCATCGCACGGCGACCTCCATCGGACGCTTTGATGGGCTCCGCCACATCTCTCGAAGAATTCGAAGTGAATTTTCACCGAATTTCCACCGAATTTCCACCGAATTTCCACCGAATTTCCTCCGAATTTCCTCCGAATGTCCTCCGATTTTCACCGACAATTTTCACTCTCACTCTCGCTCGTATCCAACGGCAGCCGCGACCGATTCACCACAACTAGCTGCAGAGTTTCTGGTGTTTTGCATTTATAAACAATTTCCTCTCCGACTTTTCCTTTCCGAGTTTTTCCAGTTTTTCCTTTCAGCCGCTCTTTATTGACCACCGTTGGTCACTCGTTGTCGTCGTTAGTGTTGTTGTTTATGGTTGATATCGCTGGTTTCAATGAAAGCGAAAACTCAAAGCCAGCGACATCGGCCGACTACAACAAAATTAAAATTGAGAGAGAAAAAAAAAAAACACAGCGGTGGCAACAACACCAGAGCAGACGTGGTAATCGTTCGTCTTTCATCCTCCGAATGAAAGGGGAAGTTGTTGGACTCCAGACCAGTGGATCGCACAGTGGAGCAAACCAATGCCGATGGATTATTAACTTGGCATTGAAGTCTGGTGAAAACTCTCCCCACCATGCGGCACCGCAACCTTCCGTCCGGTGTCCGTCGAGTCCTCGCCTCGCTCGGCAAAGCCACCGAGTTTTTCCCTAAGGTTATGCTAATTGCTCTGGCTGGTCTGAGGCAAGACGGAAAACCTCAAACTGTTCCCCTCGACCGGCCGGGTCGATGACCGCCGGACCCCTCGTCCGCTGGACCCCACCCCACCCCATTCTGCTCTCTCGCATAATTGGGTCAGAAAGCGATTTTTCACGTAAATGTCCACGAAAACAAACACATTTCACCGAAGAGTTTTTATGATCTTGTTTTTCTGCGATCAATGATTGTAAATCTTCAACTTGAACTTGAACAAGCCAGCGGTTGTCGTCGCCCGCCGTCGCCGACCGACCGACGTCTGACGGGCGACGCCGATCGTGCCGATCTGCAGCTTCCACAAGCTCCGAGATCTAGTTTGCCGCCAGTCGACGGTGCCACGAGTCGTTCAGCAAGAGTCGTTCACCAGGTGTCGGTCGAAGTTGTGGTCGTTGAAACGCTTGGCCCAGAGCGTGTGGAGGAAAAGGTCTAGTTAGAGAGAGACAGCGAGAGAAAGGTCGGTGTAGCATCAGAGCAGTGACATTCTGTGTCTAAGGCGGTTCACCGATTCACCTGCTGGGTCGTTGCTTCCCATTTGAAGCCATGTATGCTGATCGTGGCTGCAGCTGGAGTTCGTTTTGCGTAGTTTTAAATGGTGCCTAAAAATATGCAATACATTCAATTTGTTCACAACTATTATATTGCGATCGTCCAGTGCCTTCCTAACTAACTTGCAACTGTTTTAAAATCGTATTCGTTCGTAATTTTATAATTTAAATTACAAAAAAAAAATATTTTTTTCTTCATGTCAATATACAAATACCCATATCGTAAGATATACATTCAAGTTCTTATTAAATTATTCCAAAAATAAATGATCAGGAATTTGGTCATTTAATGAATGAAATCCGAACTAATAATATTCATGGCAAATGTTTCAATTTAAAGAAAACATATTTGTCATATAAATTCAAAAATATTTTCAAAAACAATTTTATCTATCATTTCATTATTTGCATTTACATCAGCACAGCATTATTTTGTATGAGCAGAAAAAG
Organism: Coelopa pilipes; assembly: GCA_947389925.1. Lineage (NCBI taxonomy): Eukaryota > Metazoa > Arthropoda > Insecta > Diptera > Coelopidae > Coelopa > Coelopa pilipes. The sequence continues at coordinate 38,059,939 of OX376699.1, read as the reverse complement.
AAATAGATATTTCTTCCCGAATGAAACTCATGAGTTTTCCCTTTTGTATAAAATAATTTATTTCTTTAGTCTGTATAATCAGAATTCTCGCCACGAATCTCGAGCTAAGTATAAAAAGTCTTAAATCTAGTGTTGTATGAGGCGCATACTTCGTACTCATGGGCGCCGAGGGGTCGAATTTCAATGGATCATGGAGCTAATGGAATCAAGTGTAAACTTACGACTAGGCTTAAACACTAGGCAAGCGATTAATAAATTAAACAGTTAAACGTAGACAAATAAATAAGTCAATAAATAAGTAATTATTTACGTCCCAAAGCGAGGACACAAAGACGCCGCGGGCACAAGAAAATTAATTAACACAATCAATGCAATTAATACAATTTGGGCAATTAATACAATTGCTGAAATGAAATGAATAAATAAATATAATAATTTAGATGTCGAGTTAACGCTGAGAATGCGGATGTTAATGAAACAAAACATGCTTGATGAGAGAGAGTCGACAGATTCGAGAGACGAATGTTAGGTTAGTACAGCCGAGTAGCAGCAGTGGAGTGGTAAGAGAAATGCTAATAGTGCTCGGTTAGAGGCTGGGAACTACTCAGTCCTCCACAACCATCGGGTGCCACGTGTCCACCTCGCCGCCTCCGCCTCCGCCACCACCACCAGCAGCCCCAACACCAGCCCCCGCCACAGACCCAGCGCCCGCCCCGTAGCCGATCCTGCGCCCTCTGCTCTGGTAGAGGACGACCGTCGGCGTCGACCGCGGTATCTTGTGTGGGTAGAGCAGGTTCGCCGACGTCGACGACAACGACGACAACGACGACGATGGCGACGATGGCGACGATGACGACGTTGACACCGTGGACGCTGCCGTCGCCATCGATGGTGACGACGACGACAGGACGGCCGAGCGCCGGTTCGTCTCGAAGAAGTCGATGATCGGGTGGTAGCTGTAGTTGATCCTCTTGGGTGCTCCAGGAGCCAAATTGTTGTTGTTACTATTGTAATTCTTGTTGTTGTTGGTGTTTATGTGGCTGCTGCTGCCGTAGATGGAGTTCATATGATAGCTGGGCGGGATCGCTGCCGAGTCGTCGTGTGCGGATTCAGTCGACGAGGTCGCTGCTGGTGCCGCGACGGGGGCGGAGGAGGAGCCGGCAGACGTCGTTGCCGCTGGGAGGCGCGACGAGCCGACGATGACGTTGCTTTCGACGGCCCGGTTCCCGCCCCCACTCCCACTCCCACTGCCACTCCTTGACCCATGCCCAGTGCCTGCCCCGCCACTTGAGGGCCGGCGGTACGCGGTGCCCGCGGCTGCAGCCTCGACCCCGGCTGCCACGCTGTTGCCTGGGACGACGTTGGATGACGACGAGCCGTCGCCGTCGATGGTGAGGCCCGAGCCGACGACGAGGGTGGCGCCGGTGGCGCTGGCGCTGGTGCTGGTGGTAGCTGTATGGGGCACAGAATAAATACGTTTCCGTAGTGGACGCGGACGCGGGCGACGCGTCTGATCGCTCGTGCGGCCATTGAATGTTACCTCTTTGTCCGGGTGCTGCTCGCTGGGCGCGATCTCCAGGTCGACGCGCGCCTCGTTGTACAGGCTCTTGTACGGCCGCCGACGACCCACCAGACTATTCGATGACGATGACGATGACGATGTCGAGGCTCCCGACCCGGCAGACGCCGCCCGATGGCTCTTGGCGTAGGCGTAGCCGGCGTCGTCGCTGCCCGGCGGACTCAGGTACGAGCCGACGGTGGGGCTCGGCGCGTAGGCCTTCGAGCGGACCTTTTTGCTGCCCAGCAGCAGCTCCTTCGGATCGAACGAGTCGTGCTTCGGCTTGCCGTAGTGACTGTATTGGTGCGAGTAGGGCAGGGGGCCGTCGTCGTCGCTGTCGCTGTCGCCGTTGATGTCGTCCTCCTCGTCCTGGTAGTCGAGGTCGTCGTTCGAGTAAAAGTCGGCCGTCGACGGCGTGAAGTCCTTCGGCTTGTTGCTGTTGCTGTTGCTGTTGCTGTGGTGATGGGCCAGTGGCGGGAACTGCTGGCGGTAGCCGTCGACCTGGCAGGAGCAGCACGTGGGCACCTTGAAGATGTCGACGTGGAGGCCGCGCGTCTTGTCCCAGCTCAGCAGGCGGTGGTAGTTGTAGACCTGGGCGCAGCGCGACCGGTAGCTCTGGGCCAGGTACGAGCAGCTCTCCTGCGGCGCACTGGGGAGAGGCGGAGCGAGAAATGGGTCGTCAGGGTTGGGTTTGTGGTTGGCCTACGATCGACCGACAAGCATCGACTTCTTCACTCACCTGCACTTCTCGAGGCGCAGGGTCTGCGTGTGCTTCCCGGTGTTCACGATGTACTTCCACTCGCCGGAGGCCGAGCGCGCCTTCTGCGGCCGGGCGTAGCGCACCACGCTCTGGCACATGCCGCCGCCCCCGCTTCCACTGGAGCCATCGTCCTCACGCCTGCCGAAGCGGGAAGAAGGAAACTTAGTGGAAGGTCATCGCGATCGTTGGGGGATCTGGGCTCACCTTCTCTTGTGGAACGGGTAGTCGTCGAAGTCGTCGGCGAGCTCGAAATCCGACGCCTTGTCGTGGTACTCGGCCAGGAGGGCCGACATCGCGTTCTTGTGCCGCCGGATGCTGCCCATGATCTGGTCGCTGGAGGGGCCGAGACGACCACGAGATGAGGCGAGGCGAGGCGAGATGAGATCAGATGAGGTGAGGTGAGGGGCGACGAGATAAGAAAATGAGAACAATGAGTGAAATTGAGAAATTGTTAGAAATCGCTTAGAGACCTTTGCCAAATACAAGGAAGCCTTCACCAAGTTAACGCCGAGAAATGAATGAATTAGTGATTATTAATGACAAATATCTTCAGGGATTAAATTAAGAGAAGAGTGCAAAAATTGACAACTAAATATATTTTAATTGTTAGTAGACCCTAAACCACACAGACAGAGACAGTGACAAGTAGTTAGGAGAAGAGAACGAAGCACAAAAAGCCACAGGGTCACCCCTGGAGTATGTACAGGGCTGCCAGATTTACCACCGAACAAGACCTTCTCGCTCGCTGCAAACAAAGGAAAATCGCCATTGGTTTTGTAATAAATAATTATTTGCATCTATAAATAATTGCTTAAAATATCACAAACTACAAGCTATGATCGAAATCTTCTCCACTGAATTGGAGTTTCTACTGCCTGCGACCGAGAGGTGGACGGGACGGGGTCGTGGTGGTGCAGAGTAGACTGCTGAAGTGGTGAATTGGTAGATTGGTTGAAAAATTCTTACAGCGGATAATCGTCGGCCCGGATGCACATCGAGGCGGTGAAGCGCTCGCACTTGCGCGGCAGGACGACGGCCGGCGCGTGGGCCGACGGCTGCGGCACCGGCGACTTCGGGCGCGGCCGGCCCAGGATCTGGACTCGCTTGCGCTTGGTCGCCACCTTGGGCCGCATCAGGCGCACTTTGTTGCCGCCGCCGCCGCCGCCGCTGACGAGCCGGTAGCGCGGGCCCGCGATCAGCTCCTCGGGGCTGGGCAGCGGCTCCTCCTCGGTCTCCGGCGCGGTCGTCGCCGAGGTCGCGTCGGGCCTCAGGTCGACCTCGGTGCCGTTGAGGCCGGCGAACGCCAGATCCTCGACCTCCTGGTACGACGGAGGCGGCGAAGACGGCAAAGATGGCGACGAAGGCGACGAAGGCCCCACTGGATCCTGGCCTGGGCTGGGAGTGACGATCGCGACCCCCGCCGTGCTGCTGGTCGGGGCTGCTGAAGCCTCCCGATCGCCCTCGCTCTGGGGCACCACGAAAGCGGTCGAGTTCCAGCGGACCGTGCGGCCCGCGGTGCCCTTCATCAGGTCGTCCTCGCTCACCGACAGCGGGATGGAGCGGATCAACTTGTGGACGAACTCGACGGGCTCGGCCGAGCGACGGCGGCGCGCCACGAGTTTGGCGGTGGTTTTGGGGGTTTCAGTGCTGGTTGTCGTGATCGATGTTGAAGAAGATGATGATGACGATGACGATGGGGACGACCCGATTGGGTCCTTCGTGTCGGCCGCCTGCAGCTCCTCGTTGATCCTCTGCGGGTCGAGGACGTCCGCCGGCATGTCGGCGAAAAAGTCCTCCAGAGACGACTCGTCGCCGTCGCCGCCGCCGTTGTCGCTGGCCGTCGGCGCCTGCCGCGAACTGGGCAGCGTCCCGATGTCGATGGGCTCGGCCTCGCCTTGGCCCAGCTCGGCCTCCTCCTCCTGCTCCTCCTTGGAGGTCAGCTCGAACGTTCGCCTGGCGATCGGCGTCTGCAGGGCCTTCAGCTGGGACGAGGGCACCACGTCGTAGTCGAAGTGCAGGAAGTTGCGGGCCGAGTTGCGGACCAGGTTGGCGATGTCGTAGACTATCGGGATCAGCAGCTTCTTGTCGTCGCCGAACATCAATCGGACCTGCGCGAGGCAACGAGTGGTTCACGAGAACGATTGAAGAGAAGAAGGTGTTTGAAAATAGTTTTTGAAAAGAGATTTTGAAGGGAGATTCCGAAAGGATTTTGAAAAGAAAACTGTACCAAAGACTCGAGGAAATTGAATGGCATTTTTCCTCGACTCACCTGTTGCAGCTTGAGCTCCTGCCCCTGGCGCGCGTTCACCTGGGCCGAGATGAGGGCCGACAACGCGAGGCGCTGCTGCGACGACAGCACCCTGAGGATCGGCATCACCTCGACGAACTTCTGCCGCAGAGCCGCGTTCGTCAGGGCCTTCGAGAGGGCCGTCCGCAGGATGCGTTCGCGCCAATCGAACGGATGCACCTGGTTCTCGTTCTCGTCGAAGTCGTCGGCGAAGGTCACCAGGTTGCTCTGCAGTTTATCGTCCTCCCCGGCCATGTCCATCATGTCCTTATTGCTGTTCTTGTTGGAGTCAGCGATGGAGTCTCCGTCGTTGTAGTTCCAGTCGATCTCCTTCAGGTCGGCGAAGTCGAAGTCGACGAGGTCCTCGTCGGAGGCGCTGACCAGGTACAGCAGGCAGTAGAGCGTCGCCCAGAAGAGGCAGCGGAACGACTGGCCGAACTTCATGGTGAACGGGGCAGGAGCGGGACAGATCTGTGATGGAAGGAAGAAGTTAATCACTGAATAGAAACATTTTTTATTTCCGAAACACATGCATTTTTGGCCGAAACCGAAAGCAACGGCGAAATCGCGACTTTCCATCGTAATCGACGGACTATCGGAAGTGTTAAAATAAATGCCATTTTAATTAAACGCGAAAAGCTTTCGCAAGCTCATTGCGGCGACGATTATAGGGAGGAGAAACCAGTCTTCAGCCAAGGAAAAAAATTATATATAAAATGAAACAAAATTAAGTTATAAACAATCAAAAGTAAGGTTTAAATGCTCCAAAGAAAGCCGAGTTAAGTACAACGGACTTGGGCCCGAGTTGATGCCGAGCGAACACCTTGAGCGTATCAGTAGCTGGTTAAGGTACAACAACAACGGCAACAGCAACAACAAATACGGCTGCCGTAATTGCCATCTAGTAACCACAGATGAAGCTAAATTAGGCATAAAATGAAATGATGAAAATGACAGCTCCCGACAGATCTGCTACTTGTTGCCTCCGAGTGTTGGTTGTTTTGATGGCAATGATCAGGGTTATTGTTATTGCTTTTGTTGTTGTTGTTGGAATTGTTGTTGTAGTTGTTGTAGTGCATGCAACAACACCCAGTCAAAGTCAAAGCCATCCGACGTGAAGTAGGGAATGATCTCCAAGACCCTGCCGCAGCAGACGACGCACCGATACCAGCTATAACTACAACAACAGCAACAACAACGACCACAATAATAACAACATCCCAACCAGCAACAACAGCACCAACAATTCCTACCACTACAACTGCAATGGCACCGTCGATGAAGGTAAATAAACTTTAACGGCGAGGGAAAAATTACAAGGAAAACTTTGTAACCACAGCAACAACAAGAACAACAACAACAACGATTACGCCTCCAACAACCAGCACGAGCAGCAGCAGCAGCGGCAGCTGCAGGAGGCGGTGTCGACTCCCGGCGGCGACGAATTTCCGCAGGTTCGAACCTTTCGTGAATAGCATTTCAATTATTTCATGCCTCGAGATTTTATCAGCAACATCAACGAAACAGGAAACCTGTGATTGAAAAATGCATGCAAACAAATGACGCCAGACACGAACTTCAGGAACTGTTTCAATTATTTCTTAAAGATGGAAAAAACTTAATAATAACAAGGACAAAAGTTGTGGGGAGTGAACAAGGGTAGAGCTGCCGAATCGTGATCTGGGGTCATCCGCACAAATCTCGAGTTCAAACTTTCGAAAGCCCCGTCAGTCCCTTAATCAGCCCAGCCCTAACGAAGCGGCCAACGAGATGGCCCAGGGTCGGCCCCAGACAAGCCACAGCCGTCGAGATAATTGATCATCGGCGATGCCCGACGACACCGAGGCGTCGTGGAAGACACCGAGGCAACTCTCGAAGGTGCCGAGGAGGCTCCGAGGAAGTTTTTCTGCCTCGTCGCGGTCTCTCAAATTTCCAATTCCGATTGCCAAAAGCCATTTGCGCCACACGAGCCTCGCCGCGGGCACCGAAAAAAGCAATAAACGCCTCAATGTCCACCAACCGTTATTATAAATGTCGCATTTAACGCACATTGAAATTCAAGCCACCAGCTGCGGTCGCCGCCGCTACGAGCAACTGAAAGTGAATTTCTATCTTTTCCTACAGGCCGTCCGTCCGTCCGCCCATCCGTCCGTCTGCCTGTTTGTGAGTCTGGATGTCGCATGCCCAATGGCGGCGGCGTCTTCTCTTCGCCTATGCCCATTGTCGTTGTCATCGTCGTCGCTTTTGCGCCGCCAACTGTCGCCGTGACCTTTGAAAAGTGAAATTTTCCAAAAACCACCGAGCACCAACTTCTTCTATTCGTTATCTGGGATTTCGTTTTTTTTTTTGTACTTTTTTTATTTTTATTTCTGCTGCCGATCCTTCGTTTTTCCCCCCGTTATTTGGACAATTGCAACTCTTGCTGCGCCATCGAAAGTTCCGCTGAAGCCCACGACAGATTAGGAGAGAACAACAACAGCAATAGCAACATAAACAATATAAACAACAGCTGAATCGAAGCTGAAGAAGCCACCAAATCTCGGGAGCCTCGGGTGAAATTGAACCGAGCTGCAGGAATGCGAATCTCGCATCTGGAGATTGAATTTTCCTCCGACATCGTCATCGTCGTCGTCGTCGCGTCGTCGCGTCGCCGCCTGCACGAGGCTCGAGGGACACCTGTGGGAGATGCTTCGGCGATGCCGTGACTTTGCCGAAATGTTGCTGCTGTTTCATGGTTTTCTTGTTGCTGCTATTGGCAGATCATGCACGGATGCTGCTGATGCTGCTGCTGCTTGATCGGCGCTAATGGTGCGAAGACGACGTGTTGGTGGCGATCAGGGAATGAAAGAAAAACCACTATCAACCACTAACGAAACCGAAGAAAGTTGACAGGAACGTGTGGGAAAACAAGCAGTGGGTGGAGCGGAGGGGGTCGATTGGGCATTTTTCATATTTGGATGAAAAATCGCATTGCTGCTAAAAGTCGTCTTAACTCAACTGCCAAAATCACGTGAAGACAAAACGATTTCGAATGAAAACGAATTTATAGGCAAATTCATTAAAGCGAAAATGATAAAATTAGAAGGCCTTTGGTCGAACGGCTTGAGGAAAAACGTGTTTGCCTGTAGAAAAGTTGAAAACTGCGTAAATGAAATTTTAATTTATTGACAATATCTGCACCAATAACAACGACAACAGCAACAAAATCAACAACAAAGCAAGAACAACAGGTTCAGCTCAACACGTTCGTGTGCATAAATTAATGAGAAAATCTATGGAAAACGAATTTAAAAAACACAGACCGGGAAAAATCAAGATGAAAAATTACAAAAAAAAAAAATAATTACAAAAAACAATTACCAAAAACACTTTTCCATTATAATTATAAGATAGCGAGAAAAGAGGAGAATTTCAATTGCAAGAATTTCACCACGCAGTTGGGGAATCCTGGGGGCCAATAAAAACAACAACAACTGCTACGACAATGGCAACAACCACAGCAACAACAACAAAACCAACTGGTGCAGGGGCAACAACAACAACAACAACAGTTAACAAATCGCATTTCAGAACAACAAAAGTTGAAGTTGAAGCTGAGTTGAGAACAACAAATATTTAGCCAAGAAACAACAACAAAAATAAACTAAACATTAACAACAACATAAATACACTCAAGCAACAACAACCCACTCCAGTAACAACAACATAAATATACTCAAGCAACAACAAGAAAAACTGCTCCATTAACAACGTAAAGAACACGATCAACCAGGAGAAGCGAGAAAAGCAATTTTCATTTACGCCAACCACAAAGGCGAACCGCCAAGCGCTGTTGTTGTTGTTGTTCTTGGTGGTAATGATGTTGGTGCTGATGCGATTGTTGTTGTTCCCAATGCTGCTGCACTCAAAATGAGGCCGTTCCTTGACGTGCGTTTTGCTGCCATTAATTGTTGTTGTTTTGTTTTTTCTTTTTTCCTCTACCGCTTGTTGCATTTCTTCTATTTATGTAGTTCTGTTAATGATAATCATTCTTGGTGCCGATGGTGCCGCAAATTATGTCGCTGCAGCTCGAGCTCCGGCCACTGCAGACGACGGCGATGGCGATGGCGTCGAATTCCCGCTGGCGACGACGACGACGGCGACTCGACTCGTAGCCAACTAACCCAATAAACAATGAGAAAAACCCGTCGCCTCCTCCGCTTCCGCCACCGCTGGCGACGTCGGCACCGCCACGATTGTTGTTGTTGTCGTCTGGGTCGGCCTGAAGAATTTCTCGTGCGTCCAACCGACTCGCAGTCGGCACAAAAGCTCGAAAGCTCTCGTGCCGCTGAATGCCGAGCGGAGCCGAGCCGAGCCGAGCTGCCGCTTAATATGCACGAGCGGCGATAAAGAACAAAACGAAAGACTTAAGCAGCGAACCCACTGTCGTTGGCGCTGCCCCCGACGGCGACGCCGGCTGCGGCGCCGCGACGCCACGCTGCGCAGTAAAAGCGAAAAGTTGACACAATTTCTTCGACGAAAACAAAAAAAAAAGAAATAATAAAAAAAATACAAATATCTTTGGGTGGGTTTTTTGTTCATATTGTCGTGAAATTTTTGTTTTTCATGTTGTTGTTGCTTTTTTCGTTGTGAGCGTTTTTACGACTTCTGTTTTGAAAAGAACCGAAAAAAGAAAGCTTCACTCGCACGAAATGCCAAATTACCGTTTTTCTTCCTTCACAGCCGTCGCCGACTTCTGCTAATCCACTTTTCGCTGCTGTAAACAAAAATTTGCTCGCGGATTTTTCCCCAACCACTCGCGATAGTTCACAGAAATATTTGAATAGAATCTTGTATTTTGTGACAGGAACTTCTTCAGGAATTCTTTGGCTTTCAACGATTTTCGGTTTTGAAATTTCGTTCGTTCTTCTTTTTGCTTTTCATTCACTTCTGCTCACACACACTCCACTTGCTGTGCCTTCGCAGGCCACTTGTCTGGAAGAACCCGAACTCAGGCGAAGCGGAACGCGATGAAATGCACGTCATGCCACGCTCAACACTCGCTGCCAACTGCTGAGTGGCCCGGCCGACGGTCGTCGCCCGGCCGACGGCGCCGCGACGCCAGTTGAGAGAGGGCGAAACAATCAGAGAGGAAGCTCGAGCCGGCTAAAGACAGAGGTAACGGATCCGATCACAATTTCTAGTTTTCTTACGATGGAGAAATCCATTACAAATCATGAAAACAACACAAAAATATTCATATTTTTATATAATTCACAATTCAAATATTGCAAATGTTATTCTAAATAATTGTTTTCCAAAAACTCCCAATGAAACCACATAATTTCCTAAAATTTCGCATCGTTTCCAGGAAATTTAAATTCGGCATTTTTTAAATTTCATCTTCTGAGAGTTTCTGCGACGTTTGGGACCCGCTGACTCCGTTGGAAGACTCTCGCGTGCTCCTCTTTCGCTCCGGGCGTCACTCGTCCACTTCTCCCAGCCGCTGCATTTCACCGCGTTTCCAGCAGACGACGATCTGGATGCTTCCGATGAGTTGCTGGGTCGCCACCCAACAACCAGATGGAATCGAAAGCAACACCGTTCTTGTGTGTTTAATTCATATCTTGCTCTGCAAGAACCGCTGCCGTCGTGCTCTCTGAACCACCCGACACGAGCCCGCGATGCAGCAGACGCTGCTCCCCATTTCGAATTCAATTTCTTCGTGGATGCGATTTCATTGATTCGATTTCTTTCCTCGCCGCCGCCTTCCTCCCTACCTCCCTCCGTCCAACCTCCAACCGTTGGCAGTGTTCATTGACCTTGAGCAGAGGCGCGACGTGGGCCGAGGGTTCGCTTTCCGCGGCCGCGCATCGCTTCCTGTCACCGGAATTCGCCAAATCATCGCGACCTTTGACTCGGCGCACAACACGGCGAGGGCGGACGAGGAAAAGAAGCAGAGGCCGCAGCAGAAGACGCGAAAAACGTTGACTAGTTTTGAATCAATGTCACAGACAGCCCAAAGTTCAGCTCGTTCGACGTCGTTGCCTGCGGAAGTTCGAATTTGAAGAGAATTCTTGTGTTCATTTCCTCTTATTTTCTTGATTGTTTTCGTTTTAATCAGATTCAATGCAAATGACTTGCGTTTGGTTTTATTCAACTTGAATTTCTTCTCTAATTCTGTTTAATTATTTGAATTTCAAAAGAATTCTAGCATTAATTCCTACAATTTTCTTGAATGTTTCTGTTTTAATTTCAATCAGTACAAATTGAAAAATATATTTTTCATTTTTCTCGAATGTTTTTCTGTTTTGACAGCAAATTTCCTTTCTTACTCCGATTGAACTCCTCCAACAGAACTGGGACTGCATCTGGTTTCATTGCTGGTTTTTCGTTTTCCTCAAATGCTCAGAAGAAAAGCAGACATTACAAAAACAACTGCTCAGCATGGAAATTATCAGCTCTTTAAAAGGCTTTCACTTTTTTGGCATTTCATGCGTTTTCTTTCCGTCTTTTCATCCCACCAAATGTGTTTCATTTCTAATTGCTCTGTCTCTCTCTCTCGCTCTTTCTCTCTTTTCGCTTCTACTTCTAGTTCGTTCCTTCTGTACCTATTTTGTGACTCGAACAAATTTTACATTTAAATCATTCTTGCTATTAAAAACGACTTCTTTTCACATTTTGACCCAATTTGTTGCCACTCGTGCGTTGTGCGTGTTTGTTGTTCTGGTTATTGCTGTTGATGTTGTTGTTGTCGCTGTACGTTTGGTGATTTCGTCGGGTGCCGCAGACGAAGCCAACGACGTTTGGTTTTATTGTTGTTCTCGCCACGGTTTCGAATTCACGCTGGGGCCTTGAACGAAATCGAGTTTTCTGTGTGATGAAAGCTCATTAGTAGAGCGAGTTAAGGTTCAAACAGCAAAAGGTTCCTGCTTGCCAGGGAAGAGGCTTTCGAAGCCCCACGTTTCAATAAGGGAAGACATGGGAAACGAACTTGGCGCCAGTTCAGCGAAGGAGAGCACGACAAACAAAAGACTTCGGCAGCGAACTTCATGGCATTCCGAAGCTAAACTTTTTAATTTAATCGCTTCCGAATTATAATTAAGGTATAAAACTATGTTTTGAAAAAAACATCAAATTATTTTCTTCCTTTTTCCTGTACGAAAATGTTTGAATCGAACATTTCGTGCATCCAGGAAGAACCGTCTGGCCCGCGAGTCCGTCACGTCTCACGTTTAGGAATTTCACAGCAATCACACGTTTCACATCGTACATGATCATTTCCCTAATTCGCAAATGGCGTGAAAAGTGCATTGGAACAACAACGGCAACAACAGGCAAGACAAGAAGAAATCGATTTAATTGAAATCATTCCGCACGCCTTTTATTTCTCGATCGCGATTCGCTTCCTGCCTTCCGGTGAAATAATATGCAAATCCAAGCAAACCCACCTGGGGATAGAAAAAATGTATTTGAACAGACACAACAACAACAACAACAACAAGAACAACAACAGCGTCATAAGATTTTTACAATGAGTCGGGAGAAACATCGGGTTTATTGAGCGTTGCAGATCACGTCAAAGGCATTGGTAACGCTTCGATAAGCCAAGCCAACCGTTAGCAGAATGCCGATAAGCTGGTTGTGCATTGTTGTTGTTGTTGTTGCTGGGCTCCAAGCTGTTGTTTGTGTGGTACCTGCTGCTGCTGCTGTTGTTGTTGCTAGTTATCCGCTTCAATTTCTTCCCGAAACCCTTGCGTTCGCAGACGTCTCCGGCCCGCGCTCATAAGCTTAAGCCATAAATCTCGCCCGCCATCCACCCGAGGGCGAGCACGGCAACCACGATCGTATGAACAACAATTTTCAACTTTCGCTTTCATTCTAATTGCCCAAGTTGGGGTTGTTTTTCGATTTTCACACCTTCGGTTAGAAAATCAAATGCTACAATTAGTTCGAGTAGCTTTTGGCGATATTTATGATCCACAGATCGATCGATAGACTTCTGTTATGTGCATTTGGCTAATGCACAAATAAATTCAGCATCGTTGCCATTGTTGTAGGCAATAAAAATATATATAAAAAAGTATAGTTTTTGCTTAAATATATTTTTGTGCTGATACTTTTTTGCTAGCGATCCTGCCGAGCGAAAACAAATACGAAAAACAATGGCGATAATTAAAAAAGCAATAATAACGGAACAATAGTGCTAATAATTGCATTCTTCACACTTTCTTAATGGCAATGAAAAGCGCTTTGAAGGCATTTTACCGGACGCACTTCCATCGTCATCGTCAAAGGCATCGCCATCGCCGTCATAGTCGGCCACTGGACAGCTATTGATTTAGCTTCTCGTCAGTGCAGCGGCATCTGCAATCAATTACCATCGCACACACACACACGCACGCCATCCACCCAGCCACGCCCCCTCTCGCCGCCCTCCCTCGGCGCACCGCCGATCGGCGATTTTCCTGCCACAACTCGAGCTTCGGCTAACGTTAGCGCTTGAACTTAGCGTTGTTTTTGTTGTTATTATCGCTAGTATTTTCCTACACGTAGTGGTCTCACTTTAGCTTTAGTAGTATGTTTTTCTGTAATGTGTGTTATTGTTGTTATTGGAGTTAATTTTGTAATTGTACTTATTATTACTGTTGTTGCCGTTGCTAGCGTTTTGTTTTTGGTATCGATCGAGGAAGCCGCTTTCAGCTACTTTGCCACTAATTTCCATAACTTCACAAAATCCTTCCTTTATATTGCATCATGAGCAACACCAACAACAAGAATTAAAAAAAAAACCTCCAATACAATTAGCCTAATTTCTCCATTTACTCTCCCATTACTCCAGTTATTATTTTCCGCGAGAAGTCGTTCAAAGCAATGAAGTTTTGCACAAGTTGTCGAGTATTTTTATTTTTCATTTCAACTGGAAATTTTCAGCAACTTATTTGTGAATAAATCCTATATAAAAAAAAATATTGTTTTAAAGATAATTAATATATATTTGCAGGGAATTAAAATCCTAAAATATACGTTCGCAATAAAATCACATGCAAATTACTTTCTCACAAATCATTCTCAATTTAATCAGGTGGCAACACGCCAACTCTGCTTTTGTGTACAAAACAATTGCATACTTTTAGGCTCCACGATGCCACAAAAATGAGCAAAATTGGGAGAAAAAGAATTTATAAAATTTCTTGTGAAAAACGAATTCCCTGCAAATTAAAACAAATAAAACACGAGAGTAATTGCTTTGAATTTGTTGTGAATTGAACTTATGATTTATTATTTAGTACCGACATTTACATCATTACGTCAAACTAAAATACAATAATTTTAATTATAATTTTAAGTAATAATTCGTTATATTTCGAGAATAATTTACAATACATAGTGAAATTTGTTGCACACAACCTAACTACAGAACGTGTAAACGTGAATATCTATCTATCTATCTATCTGTCTGTCAATATTAGTACTTTTATATACGACATACTCTATCATCTAGCATTATCAACAAAATCATACAATTCAATATACATTCGAACATAGGAGTCTATTAAAAAAAATACATTTATGTTTTTGTTTCTTTTCGTTTTGTGAAGTAATAACAACAATAATAAAATACATACAGTGAGAGAAAATAAGTTACATAGGGAGGTGATGAAAGTTTTTCGAATATAAGACTAGACGAAACTAACTAATGGATCGTGTAGACGTGATTCAGAGACAGAGATATTGATTCAGGCCAGAAAAACAAATACAAACACATATCACACCACATCTGTGTGGTGAGAGACTTAGGGCTAAACTAATACAACACTAAGACGTATATACAGAGACAGGAGGACCCAGGGCAATTCAAAGAGACCCCAAGAGGTAGTTCAAACACTCCTGGGGCGGGACCTCGGGAAAGGTACAGAAGGACCTGTCTGGATTTGGAATTTGGAAATGAATATCAGCAGATCGTGAGTGTTTTGGAGTGTAGATAATACTGGTACGAGCACTTGAAGAGGTTCCTAAAGCGAAAGGCAGCGGTCGAGAGAGTGGACGAAACCCGGAGACGAAGGAACAGGGAAAGTCGGAAGTGGGTGGGGTTTGGGGAAGTCTAAGGAGCGTTCAGTCATCGTCATATCTCGCACTCGAACTCCGATATTCGATGATTGAAATAGACCATCCCATGCTCCAGGTCCTCGCTGAACCCGCTTACGTCCATGTAGTCGGAGGCGGAGGTCGCGTCGTCCTCGACCCATTTGCCCAGCGAGCGCGAGATCTCGAGGCGGGCCTGCTTGAAGGTGGGCCGCAGGTGGGGCTCCTTGTGCCAGCAGCGCGCCATCAGGTTGTAGAACTCGTGCCGGCCCTCCTTGGGCAGCTCGGGGCGCAGGCCGTTGGCCACGCTGCGGATGACCTCGCGGCCCGTCAGGTGCGAGTACGGCGTGGACCCTGCGAATCAGAAGACGAGCGTGAGCTGAAACCGATGAGGAAGAAATTTTGCCTCGACCTACCCAACGTGGCGATCTCCCAGAGCACGATGCCGAAGGCCCAGACGTCGGTCTCGCTGGTGAAGACGTGGTACTGCAAAGCTTCCGGCGCCATCCAGCGGATCGGCAGCGCCGGCCGTCGACTGATCGTGTCGTGGCCGTGACCATGACCATGGGACTTCTTGTCCGAGGAGTCCTTGTGCTGTTGCTGCTGCTGGTGGTTGGCGCCGCCGCTGTTGTTGTGGTTGCCGAAGCTGTTGTTCCAGTGGCTCATGATGAAGCGGCCGCCGAAGTCGAACTTGAACTTGTGCGAGTTGCTTCTCATGATCTCGTTCGATGCCGCCGTCGCCTCCTCCTCCTTGCGCTTGGCCGCCCTCGTCTTGGACGAAGTGGACGACGAGGACGGCGAGGTCCGCTCGTCGTCCAGGTCGATGGACATCCCGAAGTCGCAGATCTTGCAGACGCCGTTGTGGTCGAGCAGGACGTTGCGGGCCGCCAGGTCGCGGTGCACGATCTACGAGGGAGAAACGAATTGAATTGAATTGTATCGCTTGCGATCGTCGTCGTCGTCCACTCACCCTGCGCTCGGCGATGTACTCCATGCCGCAGGCGATGTCGAGGGCGAAGCCGGCCAGGGTGCGCGGCGACAGCGGGGCCAGGCTTCGGCCGCCCGGCACCGAGGCGGGCAGGATGTTGGTGGCGCTGCGGGCGGCGCGCAGCAGCGACAGGAGGCGGCCGCGCATCGCGTACTCCATGATCAGCATGTGCGGCTCTGGGGGGTCAAAAACACCAATCGAAAATTAGAGATTCGTCACAAAAACAATCGACACTCACCGCTCTCGACGCAGGCGCCCAGCAGGGTGACCACGTTGGGGTGCGAGCCGAGCTTGCGCATGATGTTGGCCTCGTCCTTGAGGCCCGTCTGGGCGCTGCAGGCGCGCACCGTCTTCACCGCCACGATCCGGGTGGCCCCGAAGTGGCCGCTCAGGTCGTCGGCCTCGGCCTTCCACACCTGGCCGAAGTTGCCCTCGCCCAGCAGGCTCTTCAGCCGGATGTTGCTGCGGTCGAACTCCTGGTCGCTCGTCACCGAGCACTGCTCGTCGTACCGACTGCTGTTGTTGTTGCCGCTGCTGCTGCTGTTGTTGTTGTTCTTCATGTTGATGATGTTGTTGTTGTTGTTCAGATTGTAGTTGCCGTCGCGCGGCAGTTGGTGGAGCTGATGAAGCGCGTGATGGCCGAGGTTCTGGTGCAGCTGGTGGTTCTTCTTCAGGTGGAGGTTGTGGTGACTGTGTGGTGGCTGCTTCTGCTGCTGCTGCTGGTGGTGCCTGTGGTCGACCTCGTCCGCCTCGCCCCGTCCATGCTCGTCCCCGTCGTCGTCGTCCTCCTCATCGTCGTCGCGAGCTCGATCCCGGCCCTTGTGGAACTTCGAGTCCAGCTTCTTCACCGGGCTGATCGGCTGCTGGTCCGCGATGCACACGTCGAAGACCTCGTCGTCCTTGGCGCCGCGCCTCAGCAGGAACGTCCGCGTCACGTACACGATCACGGCCACCAGCGGGAAGATCGCGATGCCGGCCAACACGTACGTGGCCATGTTCATCCGCCGCATCTCGATCGTCACCTCGCGCTCCTCGGCCACCATCGTCGAGCTGATGTCGCTGGCCATCGACGACGTCGGCGATGTCGTTGTCGTCGTTGTCGTCGATGTCGATGTCGATGTCGATTTCGTCGCCGTCGTCGTCGTTGTGGACGAGGGCTCGGCCTCGGCCTCGGAGTCGAACCACGGCGCCGGCCGCCCGGTGCTCGTCCTCGGGTGCACCGTCGAGCGCACCGAGCTCAGGACCGTCGTGCGCAGGATCGTCGCCGAGGAGTCGGTCGTGACGCCGCCGCCCCGCGGTCGCTCCGTCGGCCACGGCTGGGCCCCGCTCGAGGTCGTGCGGTTGATGAAGATGATCAGGTTCGTTTTCTCGTCCGTGTTGATCTCCTGCGTGAGGCTCGGCCCCAGCGCTCGCAGTCGCTCCGTGTCCTCCTCGATGATGGACTTCGTTCGGGGTGGCGGCGGGGACGTCGTTGATGTCGTGCTGGTGGTCGTGGTCGTGGTCGTTGTTGGTGCTGGTGCTGGTGCTGCTGTTGGTCGCATCGTTGACGTTGTCGTCGTCGATGCCGTTGGCGTTGTCGTTGCTGGCGCCGCGGTCGTCGAAGGCGTCGTCGGCATCGCTGAGGTAGTCGTCGAGCTCGGGCTCGTGGTGGGCTTCTCGGTAGTAGTCGTTGAGGTCGTAGTTGTTGTTGGTGTTGTTGGTGTTGTGGTTGTGGTGGTCGTGGTGGTCGTGGGCACCGCCGTCGTGGTGCTGGTGGTGGTCACCGGTCTCGGCCTTCGTGTCGTCGTCGCCGCTGTCGCTGGCGGCCTCGCCGAGGGCGTCGCCTCCGTCGCCTCCTCCTCGTCGCTCAGCACCGTGATCAGCAGCGGCGTCGACGTCGGCGTCGGCGGCTCCGACACGACGACGGCCAGCGGCCGTGGCGCAGCCGGACCCCGACCCAGCCCCAGGGCCAGAGCCGCCTCCCTCCTGGGCGGGTCGCCTCCCGTGGCTCCCGCTTCCGCTCCGGCCGTCATCCTCAACTCCTCCGACAGCGGCTGCGGCTGGGCGACCGACGCCCTCGGCCCCGACACGCCGCCGAGTCCGACGCCGAAGCGCCGGCTGAAGGCGACGTTGCCGCGGTCACGCATGTTGTATTTGTAGCGCGACCGACTGCGCTCCACGGCCGACAGCGTCGACGTCGGCACCGCCGGACTCGAGGTCCTCGTGGGTAACGGCGTGGGCGCCGGCGTCGGGGCGGCTTCGGTGGTGGTGGAGGCCACCGAGACCTCGAGCAGGCGCGGATGGTCCTCGCTGACCGAGGTGATCGTGAGCGTGGCGGGCCGGAGGGGCGGCAGCTTCTGGCCGAAGTAGAGGTAGGGCGCGATCTCGTCGTCCTCGACGGACATCGCGGGCGCCTGGGGAGGGGCGGCGGTGGCGACGACGACGTGCGGTTTGCCGCGAGACCGGAACTTGTACGCCTTGTCGACGGCGCCCCCGAGCGGGTCGTTCGGGCCGCCCCCGCCCGCGCCCACGCCTCCACTGCCCTTCAGCCCGCCCTCGGGGATGTGGTTGAGCGTGTCGTTCTGGTCCTTGGCCACCACGAAGAGGCCGTGCGAGGACTCGTCGGTGAAGAGGATCTCGTTGGTGTCGCGCGTGTCGCCCGCCTGCGTGCCGAGGCCCGTCTTCGAGGAGGCCTTCACGAAGACCACCGTGGAGGGGGAGGAGTGGGCCGTGGTCGAGGGGTTGGCGGTGGCGGTGGCGTTGGCCAGGGACCTCGTGCACTGGCGCATGCAGCTGGCCGTGTTGCGACGCATGAAGTTCTTCGTGCAGTTCAGGGTGCAGATGGAGAGCGGGTCGGTGGCGGCTGCCGCGGATGCCGGGGACTTCGCGGTGGGGCTGGAGGTGGCGACGGCGACTGCGCTGCGGCCGGTGGTGCTGGCTCGCGGCCGGAAGCCGCCGCGGTGCAGGGCGCTGCGTCGCGCCGCCAGGACGTTCATCAGCCGGCGCTCGCGCTCCTGCGCCGAGGTGTGCGGCGCGATGGAGGGACGCTGGGGCCGGTAGGTGGTGGGCGCGATGCTCGCGTGGCCGGCGTCTGCAAGGCAAGGGCAAATGAAAGTTGGTTACAAAATGGAAGCAAGGGAAATATAGACAGATAAATGGAATGATGAATAAATACCATCGTGTGTGAAGTACAAAAATGTAAAGACGATACAAATATAAAAATAAATAAATAATAATGAAGAACAGAAGATATATGTAAAGAGTTCTAACAAAACTTCAGCAATGTTTTTCGAAGGTTTTATTATTGCAAAGAAAGATATATAGATTTTTTTTCGTTTAAAGCAAGTGCCATGGAAATTGATCTCAAATCGAACGGAGCTCAAAGGCCCCAAGTTGGCGACGGCTTCTGGCTCCGAGCTCTGTTGACTAATTCGATGCACACCATGTTCGTGGCCATCTGTTTATGGCGAGTCCGTCCGCGGCACCGACTCCGGCACCGACACCGAGAATTCATCATCATCTCCTCGGCAGCACCGAGAGTCATCGGCGAGCACAATAGCGAAAGCAACAACTGCCAAAACTCCGTCGAATTCCAGGAATAATCGCATTTTTTGATATTTTTTATTTGGCATTTTTCGACGTCGATTTGTTTTTATTGTCTCAGACGAGGTTTGGTTCTCTATTGCTGTGCTGTGGTCGTTGTTGTTGTCGTAGTTGTCTTATTCATCACTTGGCATCAGCAATTTACGATACATTAGCAACAATAACAACAACAACGACAACAACACTGAGCGCAATCGTGGTATTGATAACAAAAACAACACAATACGGAAAAATGTAAGAACAACAACAACAACAACAACAACAACAACAAGAACAGATCATTCACTTGGCCGAACGAAGATGCCCAAGATCTTCCTCTTGTTCTTATTGTAGTTGTTGCTTCTTGTTAGTTTTGTTGCTGTTGTTCTTGTTCTTCATGCTATTGTTGTTGTTGTTCTTCTTCTTTTGTTGTTGTTGCTGAATTCTGCAACTCGTTTGGCCAACAATTCAAGCCATGTTAGTTGATGCTTTCGTTGTTGTTGCTGCTTCCGCCGTACACGTAGCAAGTGTTGATTTAATGACTCTCGATCTTGTTCTTCTTCTTCTTCATCTTCTTAGCCGCTCCAACAACAACACCAACAACAACAACCCGTCAAGACGTTCTAATTTATTACGAGTTATTTTTTACCATTTTATTCCTCTTTCCTCTACATAGCTCTTCTCTAACTATTTTGCATTTGTGCAATTAGAGTTCGCAACAATAATAATAATTACTCATGCTCATATTTTTTCAGTTCGTATTTTTTTCGGGGATTTTAAATTTCGTTCTATGTCATACAAGGAAGTTATCAAACCGCAATTTGCGACATGTGCTGTCTTAAGAATTTTGCTTTTTGGCATTACGAGATGGACGTCTTTCTGAAATTACTAATGACTAATTTCATATTTAATACTTTGTACCACACACATTGCCTAATTATTTTTGAAATATTCTAATATTGCCATTTTTTCAGTATTTTCTTCTCTCGTCATTATTGTGTTTTTTCTTCAACAGTCATTTAATATAAGTTTATTCAGACGGTTTATTGTTTTCCATTTTTGTTTCACCGGAATATTTTTTTTTTTCTATTTTTCTTCGTAGCTTAATGGCTTCTAATTTAGTTCTCATCAGTGTTTATTTCTTTGTTGTCTTCAGCATTACTCGCGAGTTATTATTAAATCTTGATTACTTCATGCTGTTCTCGTTGATCGGTTAATTGTGTTTCTTTCATCTGCTCTTTTCAACTTTTGTTCTCTGCGTTCGCCGACTTGGTTTTCGTTCTCTGTATTTGCGGATTTCGTATTTTCGCAGTTTTAGATATGTACTTTTTAACATTTTTTTTGGAAATCATCATTTTTAGAGCTTCAATTACAAATGAAATTTCTTCTTGTATTGATTGTGTATTGATTTTTGGCATATTGCAACAGATTCGGCAAGTCCTCGCGCCGCGTACCAGGTACGGAATTCTGTTTGAGAAAATTGTTCCGAGAGACTTTTCGCTATGTCAGAGCTAAGTCACAGAATATCTCTATACAAACGAATTCAGAGGAATTAAATCGGATGAACGTATATAAAAAGATCAATTTATGACTAGTCATAAACTCGATTTTTTATACATAGTACTATTCTTAGAATGGATATTATTAGAATTGAAATTCCCAGCAACTCATTACATAAACTTACATTTCTGCTAAATGTGGATTAATTCCTAATTGATTCATATTTTTACAGTGAAAATTAATTTGCATGAAATGTTCTAGTAATCTATATTTTAATTAATGGCATTATTGAACATTTCCGTAGATCCATTTCTCAGAATCCCGAGGCAAAAAACGTCATCATTCCGTCATTGGTCAAAGGAAGCCTTATTTTGGAATTCAACATTTTATTTTTTGTGGATGTATTTATTATTATTAGTTTGTTCCCCACAATTTTTGTTGTAATAACTACAGGCATTTGACCTAATCCCTGTCCACAGAAGCTTCCATCAATGGTTCTACCGTCGATCGCAAATATGGCTCGCATTATGGCCCGAAGGTGGGCAGCTCTTTCATCGTATTAGAGGGCAATTTATGAGGTGTTTCTCCAATCGTCGCAAATGGCTCTGAGGAACCAACGATCTTGCAAGATCGAGATCGAGATTCGAAGCTCGAGATTCTACGCTCGATCGTCACGAATTTTCGATCAGTGTATTCGGCTCATTGGCGTCCACGGCAGGGTCTCGTCTGATTCTCTGCGCTGGAGAGCAGGGGGTGGAGCGGGATGAGGAGCCGGAGGAAGGGAGACGCTGACTGCATTCCAACTAGTTCCACAGTGGCGTCGCCGAGCTCCAACGGGTGGCTGGCGGTGGAGCGCGCGGTGCCGATCGTGCGAGGGTGGCGGAGGCGGGAGGTGGGAGGTGCGGGAAGGTGGAGGGAGATGGGGAGGCACGTAGAGGGAGGCGGAGCAGACGACGGCGGACGGACGGAGTCGTTGGCGACGAAACCGAAGCATTTGGCCAACAGCCCCGTGCTCGGGCTGCCATCGGAGTCGGCGACGTGAGTAGGCACGTTAATTTCTGCTGCTGACGGTGGTTGTTGTTGTCTTCATTTTGTTGTTGTTCTTCATTTTGTTGCTGTTCACTTTGTTGTTGTTAGTTTTACCATATTTGTTGCTGTTTTTTGGCTTTTGCTGCCGTTGTCCGCACGGCTTCCTTCGGCTGCTTGTTGTTGCCGTGGCTGGCTCTTTGATTCCGTTGCCGAATCTCTCCCTCTCCCTCTCCCTCTCTCCTCCCTCTCTCTCTC